>JBBPBR010000053.1:14178-39195 GCA_037974775.1 Cicer pinnatifidum
GGATGCACAAGATTGGTTAAAAACCCTAATTTGACAAGAATATGCCTAGGGAGGACGAAAATGACCTAATTGATCATCCAATGACACAAACACACCTATTGGATGCACAAGATTAGTTAAAAACCCTAATTGGACAAGAATATGCCTAGGGAGGACGAATATGACCTAATTGATCATCCAATGACACAAACACACCTATTGGATGCACAAGGTTGGTTAAAAACCCAAATTGGACAAGAATAAGCCTAGGGAGGACGAAAATGACCTAATTGATCATCCAATGACACAAACGCACCTATTGGATGCCCAAGATTGGTTAAAAACCCTAATTGGACAAGAATATGCCTAGGGAGGACGAAAATGACCTAATTGATCATCCAATGACACAAACACACCTATTGGATGCACAAGATTGGTTAAAAACCCTAATTGGACAAGAATAAGCCTTGCGAGGACGAAAATGACCTAATTGATCATCCAATGACACAAGCACACCTATTGGATGCACAAGATTGGTTAAAAACCCTAATTGGACAAGAATATGCCTAGTGAGGACGAAAATGACCTAAATATTAATTCATTGAAACAACTCAACTTATTGGATGCACAAGATTGGTTAAAAACCCTAATATGACAAGAAAAAGCCTAGGGAGGAAGAAAATGACCTAATTGATCATCCAATGACACAAACACACTAATTGGATGTACAAGATTGGTTAAAAATCCTAATTGGACAAGAATATGCCTAGGGAGGACGAAAATGACCTAAATATTAATTCAATGACACAAACAAACTTATCGGATGCACAAGATTGGTTAAAAACCCTAATTGGACAAGAATAAGCCTAGGGAGGACGAAAATGACCTAATTGATCATCCAATGACACAAACACACCTATTGGATGCACAAGATTGGTTAAAAACCCTAATTGGACAAGAATATGCCTAGGGAGGACGAATATGACCTAATCGATCATCCAATGACACAAACACACCTATTGGATGCACAAGATTGGTTAAAAACCCTAATTGGACAAGAATAAGCCTAGGGAGGACGAAAATGACCTAATTAATCATCCAATGACACAAACACACCAATTGGATGCACAAGATTGGTTAAAAACCCTAATTGGACAAGAATATGCCTAGGGAGGATGAAAATGACCTAAATATTAATTCAATGACACAACTCAACTTATTGGATGCACAAGATTGGTTAATAACCCTAATTGGATAAAAATATGCCTAGGGAGGACGAAAATGAGCTAAATGTTAATCCAATGACACAAATGAACTTATTGGATGCACAAGATTGGTTAAAAACCCTAATTGGACAAGAATAAGCCTAGGGAGGACGAAAATGACCTAATTGATCATCCAATGACACAAACACACCAATTGGATGCACAAGATTGGTTAAAAACCCTAATTGGACAAGAATATGCCTAGGGAGGATGAAAATGACCTAAATGTTAATCCAATGACACAACTCAACTTATTGGATGCACAAGATTGGTTAAAAACCCTAATTGGGCAAGAATAAGCCTAGGGAGGACGAAAATGACCTAATTGATCATCCAATGACACAAACACACCTACTGGATGCACAAGATTGGTTAAAAACTCTAATTGGACAAGAATAAGCCTAAGGAGGACGAAAATAACCTAAATGTTAATTCAATGACACAACTCAACTTATTGGATGCACAAGATTGGTTAAAAACCCTAATTGGACAAGAATATGCCTAGGGAGGACGAAAATGACCTAATTGATCATCCAATGACACAAACACACCTATTGGATGCACAAGATTGGTTAAAAACCCTAATTGGACAAGAATATGCCTAGGGAGGACGAAAATGACCTAATTGATCATCCAATGACATAAAAACACCTATTGGATGCACAAGATTGGTTAAAAACCCTAATTGGACAAGAATATGCCTAGGGAGGACGAAAATGACCTAATTGATCATCCAATGACACAAACACACCTATTGGATGCACAAGATTGGTTAAAAACCCTAATTGGACAAGAATATGCCTAGGGAGGACGAAAATGACCTAAATATTAATTCAATGACACAAACAAACTTATTGGATGCACAAGATTGGTTAAAAACCCTAATTGGATAATAATATGCCTAGGGAGGACGAAAATGACCTAATTGATCATCCAATGACACTAATGAACTTATTGGATGCACAAGATTGGTTAAAAACCCTAATTGGACAAGAATAAGCCTAGGGAGGACGAAAATGACCTAATTGATCATCCAATGACACAAACACACCTATTGGATGCACAAGATTGGTTAAAAACCCTAATTGGACAAGAATATGCCTAGGGAGGACGAAAATGACCTAATTGATCATCCAATGACACAAACACACCTATTGGATGCACAAGATTGGTTAAAAACCCTAATT
Source organism: Cicer pinnatifidum (assembly GCA_037974775.1). NCBI lineage: Eukaryota > Viridiplantae > Streptophyta > Magnoliopsida > Fabales > Fabaceae > Cicer > Cicer pinnatifidum. Next base: position 16,610 of record JBBPBR010000053.1, read on the forward strand.
GGACAAGAATATGCCTAGGGAGGACGAAAATGACCTAAATATTAATTCAATTACACAAACAAAGTTATTGGATGCACAAGATTGGTTAAAAACCCTAATTTGACAAGAATAGGCCTAGGGAGGACGTAAATGACCTAATTGATCATCCAATGACACAAACACACCTATTGGATGCACAAGATTGGTTAAAAACCCTAATTGGACAAGAATATGCCTAGGGAGGACGAAAATGACCTAATTGATCATCCAATGACACAAACACACCTATTGGATGCACAAGATTGGTTAAAAACCCTAATTGGACAAGAATATGCCTAGGGAGGACGAAAGTCACCTAAATATTAATTCAATGACACAAACAAACTTATTGGATGCACAAGATTGGTTAAAAACCCTAGTTGGACAAGAATAAGCATAGGGAGGACGAAAATGACCTAATTGATCATCCAATGACACAACCACACCTATAGGATGCACAAGATTGGTTAAAAACCCTAATTGGACAAGAATAAGCCTAGGGAGGACGAAAATGACCTAATTGATCATCCAATGACACAAACACACCTATTGGATGCACAAGATTGGTTAAAAACCCTAATTGGACAAGAATATGCCTAGGGAGGACGAAAATGACCTAATTGATCATCCAATGACACAAACACACCTATTGGATGCACAAGATTGGTTAAAAACCCTAATTGGACAAGAATAAGCCTAGCGAGGACGAAAATGACCTAATTGATCATCCAATGACGCAAGCACACCTATTGGATGCACAAGATTGGTTAAAAACCCTAATTGGACAAGAATATGCCTAGTGAGGACGAAAATGACCTAAATATTAATTCATTGAAACAACTCAACTTATTGGATGCACAAGATTGGTTAAAAACCCTAATATGACAAGAATAAGCCTAGGGAGGACGAAAATGACCTAATTGATCATCCAATGACACAAACACACTAATTGGATGTACAAGATTGGTTAAAAATCCTAATTGGACAAGAATATGCCTAGGGAGGACGAAAATGACATAAATATTAATTCAATGACACAAACAAACTTATCGGATGCACAAGATTGGCTAAAAACCCTAATTGGACAAGAATAAGCCTAGGGAGGACGAAAATGACCTAATTGATCATCCAATGACACAAACACACCTATTGGATGCACAAGATTGGTTAAAAACCCTAATTGGACAAGAATATGCCTAGGGAGGACGAATATGACCTAATCGATCATCCAATGACACAAACACACCTATTGGATGCACAAGATTGGTTAAAAACCCTAATTGGACAAGAATAAGCCTAGGGAGGACGAAAATGACCTAATTAATCATCCAATGACACAAACACACCAATTGGAGGCACAAGATTGGTTAAAAACCCTAATTGGACAAGAATATGCCTAGGGAGGATGAAAATGACCTAAATATTAATTCAATGACACAACTCAACTTATTGGATGCACAAGATTGGTTAATAACCCTAATTGGATAAAAATATGCCTAGGGAGGACGAAAATGAGCTAAATGTTAATCCAATGACACAAATGAACTTATTGGATGCACAAGATTGGTTAAAAACCCTAATTGGACAAGAATAAGCCTAGGGAGGACGAAAATGACCTAATTGATCATCCAATGACACAAACACACCAATTGGATGCACAAGATTGGTTAAAAACCCTAATTGGACAAGAATATGCCTAGGGAGGACGAAAATGACCTGAATATTAATTCAATGACACAACTCAACTTATTGGATGCACAAGATTGGTTAAAAACCCTAATTGGATAAGAATATGCCTCGGGAGGACGAAAATGAGCTAAATGTTAGTCCAATGACACAAATGAACTTATTGGATGCACAAGATTGGTTAAAAACCCTAATTGGACAAGAATAAGCCTAGGGAGGACGAAAATGACCTAATTGATCATCCAATGACACAAACACACCTATTGGATGCACAAGATTGGTTAAAAACCCTAATTGGACAAGAATATGCCTAGGGAGGACGAAAATGACCTAAATATTAATTCAATGACACAATCAAAGTTATTGGATGCACAAGATTGGTTCAAAACCCTAATTGGACAAGAATAAGCTTAGGGAGGACGAAAATGACCTACTTGATCATCCAATGACACAAACACACCTATTGGATGCACAAGATTGGTTAAAAACCCTAATTGGACAAGAATAAGCCTAGGGAGGACGAAAATGACCTAATTGATCATCCAATGACACAAACACACCTATTGGATGCACAAGATTGGTTAAAAACCCTAATTGGTCCAGAATATGCCTAGGGAGGACGAAAATGACCTAATTGATCATCCAATGACACAAACACACCTATTGGATGCACAAGATTGGTTAAAAACCCTAATTGGACAAGAATATGCCTAGGGAGGACGAAAATGACCTAATTGATCATCCAATGACACAAACACACCTATTGGATGCACAAGATTGGTTAAAAACCCTAATTGGACAAGAATATGCCTAGGGAGGACGAAAATGACCTAAATATTAATTCAATTACACAAACAAAGTTATTGGATGCACAAGATTGGTTAAAAACCCTAATTTGACAAGAATAGGCCTAGGGAGGACGTAAATGACCTAATTGATCATCCAATGACACAAACACACCTATTGGATGCACAAGATTGGTTAAAAACCCTAATTGGACAAGAATATGCCTAGGGAGGACGAAAATGACCTAATTGATCATCCAATGACACAAACACACCTATTGGATGCACAAGATTGGTTAAAAACCCTAATTGGACAAGAATATGCCTAGGGAGGACGAAAGTCACCTAAATATTAATTCAATGACACAAACAAACTTATTGGATGCACAAGATTGGTTAAAAACCCTAGTTGGACAAGAATAAGCATAGGGAGGACGAAAATGACCTAATTGATCATCCAATGACACAACCACACCTATAGGATGCACAAGATTGGTTAAAAACCCTAATTGGACAAGAATAAGCCTAGGGAGGACGAAAATGACCTAATTGATCATCCAATGACACAAACACACCTATTGGATGCACAAGATTGGTTAAAAACCCTAATTGGACAAGAATATGCCTAGGGAGGACGAAAATGACCTAATTGATCATCCAATGACACAAACACACCTATTGGATGCACAAGATTGGTTAAAAACCCTAATTGGACAAGAATAAGCCTAAGGAGGATGAAAATAACCTAATTGATCATCCAATGACACAAACACACCTATTGGATGCACAAGATTGGTTAAAAACCCTAATTGGACAAGAATATGCCTAGGGAGGACGAAAATGACCTAAATGTTAATCCAATGACACAAATGAACTTATTGGATGCAAAAGATTGGTTAAAAACCCTAATTGGAAAAGAATAAGCCTATGGAGGACGAAAATGACCTAATTGGACAAGAATAATCCTAGGGAGGACGAAAGTGACCTAATTGATCATCCAATGACACAAACACACCTATTGGATGCACAAGATTGGTTAAAAACCCTAATTGGACCATAATATGCCTAGGGAGGACGAAAATGACCTAATTGATCATCCAATGACACAAACACACCTATTGGATGCACAAGATCGGTTAAAAACCCTAATTGGACAAGAATAAGCCAAGGGAGGACGAAAATGACCTAAGTGATCATCCAATGACACAAACACACCTATTGGATGCACAAGATTGGTTAAAAACCCTAAATGGACAAGAATAAGCCTAGGGAGGACGAAAATGACCTAATTGATCATCCAATGACACAAACACACCTATTGGATGCACAAGATTGGTTAAAAACCCTAATTGGACAAGAATATGCCTAGGGAGGACGAAAATGACCTAAATATTAATTCAATGACACAACTCAACTTATTGGATGCACAAGATTGGTTAAAAACCCTAATTGGACAAGAATAAGCCTATGGAGGACGAAAATGACCTAATTGATCATCCAATGACACAAACACACCAATTGGACGCACAAGATTCGTTAAAAACCCTAATTGGACAAGAATATGCCTAGGGAGGACGAAAATGACCTAATTGATCATCCAATGACACAAACACACCTATTGGATGCACAAGATTGGTTAAAAACCCTAATTGGACAAGAATATGCCTAGGGAGGGCGAAAATGACCTAAATGTTAATCCAATGACACAAATGAACTTATTGGATGCACAAGATTGGTTAAAAACTCTAATTGGACAAGAATAAGCCTATGGAGGACGAAAATTACCTAAATGTTAATCCAATGACACAACTCAACTTATTGGATGCACAAGATTGGTTAAAAACCCTAATTGGACAAGAATAAGCCTAGGGAGGACGAAAATGACCTAATTGATCATCCAATGACACAAACACACCTATTGGATGCACAAGATTGGTTAAAAACCCTAATTGGACAAGAATAAGCCTAGGGATGACGAAAATGACCTAAATGTTAATCCAATGACACAACTCAACTTATTGGATGCACAAGATTGGTTAAAAACCCTAATTGGACAAGAATAAGCCTAGGGAGAACGAAAATGACCTAATTGATCATCCAATGACACAAACACACCTATTGGATGCACAAGATTGGTTAAAAACCCTAATTGGACAAGAATATGACTAGGGAGGACGGATATGACGTAAATGTTAATCCAATGACACAAATGAACTTATTGGATGCACAAGATTGGTTAAAAACCCTAATTGGACAAGAATAAGCCTAGGGAGGACAAAAATGACCTAATTGATCATCCATTGACACAAACACACCTATTGGATGCACAAGATTGGTTAAAAACCCTAATTGGACAAGAATATGCCTAGGGAGGACAAAAATGACCTAAATAATAATTCAATGACACAAACAAAGTTATTGGATGCACAAGATTGGTTAAAAACCCTAATTGGACAAGAATAAGGCTAGGGAGGACGAAAATAACCTAATTGATCATCCAATGACACAAACACACCTATTGGATGCACAAGATTGGTCAAAAACCCTAATTGGACAAGAATATGCCTAGGGAAGACGAAAATGACCTAAATATTAATTCAATGACATAAACAAACTTATTGGATGCACAAGATTGGTTAAAAACCATAATTGGATAAGAATAAGCCTAGGGAGGACGAAAATGACCTAATTGATCATCCAATGACACAAACACACCTATTGGATGCACAAGATTGGTTAAAAACCCTAATTGGACAAGAATAAGCCTAGGGAGGACGAAAATGACCTAATTGATCATCCAATGACACAAACACACCTATTGGATGCACAAGATTGGTTAAAAATCCTAATTGGACAAGAATAAGCCTAGGGAGGCTGAAAATGACCTAATTGATCATCCAATGACACAAACACACCTATTGGAGGCACAAGATTGGTTAAAAACCCTAATTGGACAAGAATATGCCTAGGGAGGACGAAAATGACCTAATTGATCATCCAATGACACAAACACACCTATTGGATGCACAAGATTGGTTAAAAACCCTAATTGGACAAGAATATGCCTAGGGAGGACGAATATGACCTAAATGTTAATCCAATAACACAAATGAACTTATTGGATGCACAAGATTGGTTAAAAACCCTAATTGGACAAGAATAAGCCTAGGGATGACAAAAATAACCTAATTGATCATCCATTGACACAAACACACCTATTAGATGCACAAGATTGGTTAAAAACCCTAATTAGACAAGAATATGCCTAGGATGGACAAAAATGACCTAAATATTAATTCAATGACACAAACAAAGTTATTGGATGCACAAGATTGGTTAAAAACCCTAATTGGACAAGAATATGCCTAGGGAGGACGAAAATGACCTAATTGATCATCCAATGACACAAACACACCTATTGGATGCACAAGATTGGTTAAAAACCCTAATTGGACAAGAATATGCCTAGGGAGGACGAAAATGACCTAAATATTAATTCAATGAAACAAACAAACTTATTGGAAGCACAAGATTGGTTAAAAACCCTAATTGGACAAGAATATGCCTAGGGAGGACGAAAATGACCTAAATGTTAATCCAATGACACAACTCAACTTATTGGATGCACAAGATTGGTTAAAAACCCTAATTGGACAAGAATAAGCCTAGGAAGGACGAAAATAACCTAATTGATCATCCAATGACACAAACACACCTATTGGATGCACAAGATTGGTTAAAAACCCTAATTGGACAAGAATAAGCCTAGGGAGGACGAAAACGACCTAATTGATCATCCAATGACACAAACACACCTATTGGATGCACAAGATTGGTTAAAAACATTAATTGGACAAGAATAAGCCAAGGAAGGACGAAAATGACCTAATTGATCATCCATTGCCACAAACACACCTATTGGATGCACAAGATTGGTTAAAAACCCTAATTGGAAAAGAATATGCCTAGGGAGGACGAAAATGACCTAATTGATCATCCAATGACACAAACACACCTATTGGATGCACAAGATTGGTTAAAAACCCTAATTGGACAAGAATATGCCTAGGGAGGACGAAAATGACCTAAATATTAATTCAATGACACAAACAAACCTATTGGATAAACAAGATTGGTTAAAAACCCTAATTGGACAAGAATAAGCCTAGGGAGGACGAAAATGACCTAAATGTTAATCCAATGAAACAAATGAACTTATTTGATGCACAAGATTGGTTAAAAACCCTAATTGGACAAGAATAAGCCTAGGGAGGACGAAAATGTCCTAATTGATCATCCAATGCCACAAACACACCTATTGCATGCACAAGATTGGTTACAAACCCTAATTGGACAAGAATATGCCTGAGGAGGACGAAAATGACCTAATTATTAATTCAATGACACAAACAAAGTTATGGGATGCACAAGATTGGTTAAAAACCCTAATTGGACAAGAATAAGCCTAGGGAGGACGAAAATGACCTAATTGATCATCCAATGACACAAACACACCTATTGGATGCACAAGATTGGGTAAAAAACCCTAATTGGACAAGAATAAGCCTAGGGACGACGAAAATGTCCTAAATGTTAATCCAATGACATAACTCAACTTATTGGATGCACAAGATTGGTTAAAAACCCTAATTGGACAAGAATAAGCCTAGGGAGGACGAAAATGACCTAATTGATCATCCAATGACACAAACACACCTATTGGATGCACAAGATTGCTTAAAAACCCTAATTGGACAAGAATAAGCCTAGGGAGTACGAAAATGACCTAAATATTAATCCAATGACACAAATTAACTTATTGGATGCACAAGATTGGTTAAAAACCCTAATTGGACAAGAATATGCCTAGGGAGGACGAAAATGACCTAATTGATCATCCAATGACACAAACATACCTATTGGATGCACAAGATCGGTTAAAAACCCTAATTGGACAAGAATAAGCCTAAGGGGGACGAAAATGACCTAATTGATCATCCAATGACACAAACACACCTATTGGATGCACAAGATTGGTTAAAAATCCTAATTGGACAAGAATATGCCTAGGGTGGACGAAAATGACCTAATTGATCATCCAGTGACACAAATGAACTTATTGGATGCACAAGATTAGTTAAAAACCCTAATTGGACAAAAATAAGCCTAGGGAGGACGAAAATAACCAAATTGATCATCCAATGACACAAACACACTTATTGGATGCACAAGATTGGTTAAAAACCCTAATTGGACAAGAATATACCTAGGGAGGACGAAAATGACCTAATTGGTCATCCAATGACACAAACACACCTATTGGATGCACAAGATTGGTTAAAAACCCTAATTGGACAAGAATATGCCTAGGGAGGACGAAAATGACCTAAATATTAATTCAATGAAACAAACAAACTTATTGGAAGCACAAGATTGGTTAAAAACCCTAATTGGACAAGAATATGCCTAGGGAGGACGAAAATGACCTAATTGATTATCCAATGACACAAACACACCTATTGGAAGCACAAGATTGGTTAAAAACCCTAATTGGACAAGAATATGCCTAGGGAGGACGAAAATGACCTAAATGTTAATCCAATGAGACAAATGAACTTATTGGATGCACAAGATTGGTTAAAAACCCTAATTGGATAAGAATAAGCCTAGGGACGACGAAAATGTCCTAAATGTTAATCCAATGACATAACTCAACTTATTGGATGCACAAGATTGGTTAAAAACCCTAATTGGACAAGAATAAGCCTAGGGAGGACGAAAATGACCTAATTGATCATCCAATGACACAAACACACCTATTGGATGCACAAGATTGGTTAAAAACCCTAATTGGACAAGAATAAGCCTAGGGAGTACGAAAATGACCTAAATATTAATCCAATGACACAAATTAACTTATTGGATGCACAAGATTGGTTAAAAACCCTAATTGGACAAGAATATGCCTAGGGAGGACGAAAATGACCTAATTGATCATCCAATGACACAAACATACCTATTGGATGCACAAGATCGGTTAAAAACCCTAATTGGACAAGAATAAGCCTAGGGAGGACGAAAATGACCTAATTGATCATCCAATGACACAAACACACCTATTGGATGCACAAGATTGGTTAAAAACCCTAATTGGACAAGAATATGCCTAGGGAGGACGAAAATGACCTAATTGATCATCCAATAACATAAATGAACTTATTGGATGCACAAGATTAGTTAAAAACCCTAATTGGACAAGAATAAGCCTAGGGAGGACGAAAATGACCTAATTGATCATCCAATGACACAAACACACCTATTGGATGCACAAGATTGGTTAAAAACCCTAATTGGACAAGAATATGCCTAGGGAGGACGAAAATGACCTAAATATTAATTCAATGTCACAAACAAAGTTATTGGATGCACAAGGTTGGTTAAAAACCCTAATTGGACAAGAATAAGCCTAAGGAGGACAAAAATGACCTAATTGATCATCCATTGCCACAAACACACCTATTGGATGCACAAGATTGGTTAAAAACCCTAATTGGACAAGAATAAGCCTATGGAGGACGAAAATGACCTAATTGATCATCCAATGACACAAACACACCTATTGGATGAACAAGATTGATTAAAAACCCTAGTTGGACAAAAATAAGCCTAGGGAGTACGAAAATGACCTAAATATTAATCCAATGACACAAATTAACTTATTGGATGCACAAGATTGGATAAAAACCCTAATTGGACAAGAATATGCCTAGGGAGGACGAAAATGACCTAATTGATCATCCAATGACACAAACACACATATTGGATGCACAAGATTGGTTAAAAAAACCCTAATTGGACAAGAATATGCCTAGGGAGGAGGAAAATGACCTAAATATTAATTCAATGAAACAAACAAACTTATTGGATTCACAAGATTGGTTAAAAACCCTAATTGGACAAGAATAAGCCTAGGAAGGACGAAAATGACCTAATTGATCATCCAATGACACAAACACACCTATTGGATGCACAAGATTGGTTAAAAACCCTAATTGGACAAGAATAAGCCTTGGGAGGACGAAAACGACCTAATTGATCATCCAATGACACAAACACACCTATTGGATGCACAAGATTGGTTAAAAACATTAATTGGACAAGAATAAGCCAAGGAAGGACGAAAATGACCTAATTGATCATCCATTGCCACAAACACACCTATTGGATGCACAAGATTGGTTAAAAACCCTAATTGGACCAGAATATGCCTAGGGAGGACGAAAATGACCTAAATATTAATTCAATGAAACAAACAAACTTATTGGATGCACAAGATTGGTTAAAAACCCTAATTGGACAAGAATAAGCCTAGGGAGGACGAAAATGACCTAATTGATCTTCCAATGACACAAACACACCTATTGGATGCACAAGATTGGTTAAAAACCCTAATTGGACAAGAATAAGCCTAAGGATGACGAAAATGACCTAATTGATCATCCAATGACACAAACACACCTATTGGATGCACAAGATTGGTTAAAAACCCTAATTGGACAAGAATATGCCTAGGGAGGACGAAAATGACCTAAATATTAATTCAATGACACAAACAAAGTAATTCGATTCACAAGATTGGTTAAAAACCCTAATTGGACAAGAATAAGCCTAGGGAGGACGAAAATGACCTAATTGATCATCCAATGACACAAACACACCTATTGGATGCACAAGATTGGTTAAAAACCCTAATTGGACAAGAATATGCCTAGGGAGGACGAAAATGACCTAAATATTAATTCAATGACACAAACATACTTATTTGATGCACAAGATTGATTAAAAACCCTAATTGGACAAGAATAAGCCTAGGGAGGACGAAAATGACCTAGTTGATCATCCAATGACACATACACACCTATTGGATGCACAAGATTGGTTAAAAACCCTAATTGGACAAGAATAAGCCTAGGGAGGACGAAAATGACCTAATTGATCATCCAATGACACAAACACACCTATTGGATGCACAAGATTGGTTAAAAACCCTAATTGGACAAGAATAAGCCTAGGGAGGACGAAAATGACCTAATTGATCATCCAATGACACAAACACACCTATTGGATGCACAAGATTGGTTAAAAACCCTAATTGGACAAGAATATGCTTAGGAAGGACAAAAATGACCTAATTGATCATCCAATGACACAAACACACCTATTGGATGCACAGGATTGGTTAAAAACCCTAATTGGACAAGAATATGCCTAGGGAGGACGAATATGACCTAAATGTTAATCCAATAACACAAATGAACTTATTGGATGCACAAAATTGGTTAAAAACCCTAATTGGACAAGAATATGCCTAGGGAGGACGGATATGACCTAAATGTTAATCCAATCACACAAATGAACTTATTGGATGCACAAGATTGGTTAAAAACCCTAATTGGACAAGAATAAGCCTAGGGAGGACGAAAATGACCTAATTGATCATCCAATGACACAAACACACCTATTGGATGCACAAGATTGGTTAAAAACCCTAATTGGACAAGAATATCCCTAGGCAGGACGAAAATGACCTAAATATTAATTCAATGACACAAACAAAGTTATTGGATGCACAAGATTGGTTAAAAACCCTAATTGGACAAGAATATGCCTAGGGAGGACGAATATGACCTAAATGTTAATCCAATAACAGAAATGAACTTATTGGATGCACAAGATTGGTTAAAAACCCTAATTGGACAAGAATATGCCTAGGGAGGACTGATATGACCTAAATGTTAATCCAATGACACAAATGAACTTATTGGATGCACAAGATTGGTTAAAAACCCTAATTGAACAAGAATAAGCCTAGGGAGGACGAAAATGACCTAATTGATCATCCAATGACACAAACACACCTATTGGATGCACAAGATTGGTTAAAAACCCTAATTGGACAAGAATATGCCTTGGGAGGACGAAAATGACCTACATATTAATTCAATGACACAAACAAACTTATCGGATGCACAAGATTGGTTAAAAACCCTAATTGGACAAGAATATGCCAAGGGAGGCCGAAAATGACCTAATTGATCATCCAATGACACAAACACACCTATTGGATGCACAAGATTGGTTAAAAACCCTAATTGGACAAGAATATGCCTAGGGAGGACGAAAATGACCTAAATATTAATTCAATGACACAAACAAACTTATCGGATGCACAAGATTGGTTAAAACCCTAATTGGACTAGAATAAGCCTAGGGACGATGAAAATGACCTATTTGATCATCCAATGACACAAACACACCTATTAGATGCACAAGATTGGTTAAAAACCCTAATTGGACAAGAATAAGCCTAGGGAGGACGAAAATGACCTAGTTGATCATCCAATGACACAAACACACCTATTGGATGCACAAGATTGGTTAAAAACTCTAATTGGACAAGAATAAGCCTATGGAGGACGAAAATGACCTAATTGATCATCCAATGACACAAACACACCTATTGGATGCACAAGATTGGTTAAAAACCCTAATTGGACAAGAATAAGCCTAGGGATGACGAAAATGACCTAAATGTTAAATCAATGACACAACTCAACTTATTGGATGCACAAGATTGGTTAAAAACCCTAATTGGACAAGAATAAGCCTAGGGAGGACGAAAATGACCTAATTGATCATCCAATGACACAAACACACCTATTGGATGCACAAGATTGGTTAAAAACCCTAATTGGACAAGAATAAGCCTAGTGTGGACGAAAATGACCTAAGTGATCATCCAATGACACAAACACACCTATTGGAAGCACAAGATTGGTTAAAAACCCTAATTGGACAAGAATATGCCTAGGGAGGACGAAAATGACCTAAATGTTAATCCAATGACACAAATGAACTTATTGGATGCACATGATTGGTTAAAAACCCTAATTGGACAAGAATAAGCCTAGGGAGGACGAAAAATGACCTAATTGATCATCCAATGCCACAAACACACCTATTGGATAAACAAGATTGGTTAAAAACCCTAATTGGACAAGAATATGCCTAGGGAGGACGAAAATGACCTAAATATTAATTCAATGACACAAACAAAGTTATTGGATGCACAAGATTGGTTAAAAACCCTAATTGGACAAGAATAAGCCTAGGGAGGAAGAAACTGACCTAATCGATTATCCAATGACACAAAGACACCTATTGGAAGCACAAGATTGGTTAAAAACCCTAATTGGACAAGAATATGCCTAGGGAGGACGAAAATGACCTAAATGTTAATCCAATGACACAAATGAACTTATTGGATGCACAAGATTGGTTAAAAACCCTAATTGGACAAGAATAAGCCTAGGGAGGACGAAAAATGACCTAATTGATCATCCAATGCCACAAACACACCTATTGGATAAACAAGATTGGTTAAAAACCCTAATTGGACAAGAATATGCCTAGGGAGGACGAAAATGACCTAAATATTAATTCAATGACACAAACAAAGTTATTGGATGCACAAGATTGGTTAAAAACCCTAATCGGACAAGAATATGCCTAGGGAGGACGAAAATGACCTAATTGATCATCCAATGACACAAACACACCTATTGGATGCACAAGATTGGTTAAAAACCCTAATTGGACAAGAATATGCCTAGGGAGGACGAAAATGACCTAAATATTAATTCAATGACATAAGCAAACTTATTGGATGCACAAGATTGGTTAAAAAGCCTAATTGGACAAGAATAAGCCTAGGGAGGACGAAAATGACCTAATTGATCATCCAATGACACAAACACACCTATTGGAAGCACAAGATTGGTTAAAAACCCTAATTGGACAAGAATATGCCTAGGGAGGACGAAAATGACCTAACTGTTAATTCAATGACACAAACAAAGTTATTGGATGCACAAGATTGGTTAAAAACCCTAATTGGACAAGAATAAGCCTAGGGAGGACGAAAATGACCTAAATATTAATTCAATGACACAAACAAAGTTATTGGATGCACAAGATTGGTTAAAAACCCTAATTGGACAAGAATAAGCCTAGGGAGGACGAAAATGACCTAATTGATCATCCAATGACACAAACACACCTATTGGAAGCACAAGATTGGTTAAAAAACCTAATTGGACAAGAATATGCCTAGGAAGGACGAAAATGACCTAAATGTTAATCCAATGACACAAATGAACTTATTGGATGGACAAGATTGGTTAAAAATCCTAATTGGACGAGAATAAGCCTAGGGAGGACGAAAATGACCTAATTGATCATCCAATGACACAAACACACCTATTGGATGCACAAGATTGGTTAAAAACCCTAATTGGACAAGAATATGCCTAGGGAGGACGAAAATGACCTAAATATTAATTCAATGACACAAATGAACTTATTGGATGCACAAGATTGGTTAAAAACCCTAATTGGACAAGAATAAGTCTAGGGAGGATGAAAATGACCTAATTGATCATCCAATGACACAAACACACCTATTGGAAGCACAAGATTGGTTAAAATTCCTAATTGGACAAGAATATGCCTAGGGAGGACGAAAATGACCTAAATATTAATTCAATGACACAAACAAAGTTATTGGATGCACAAGATTGGTTAAAAACCCTAATTGGACAAGAATAAGCCTAGGGAGGACGAAAATGACCTAATTGATCATCCAATGACACAAACACACCTATTGGATGCACAAGATTGGTTAAAAACCCTAATTGGACAAGAATATGCCTAGGGAGGACGAAAATGACCTAAATGTAAATCCAATGACACAAATGAACTTATTGGATGAACAAGATTGGTTAAAAACCCTAATTGGACAAGAATAAGCCTAGGGAGGACGAAAATGACCTAATTGATCATCCAATGCCACAAACACACCTATTGGATGCACAAGATTGGTTAAAAACCCTAATTGGACAAGAATATGCCTAGGGAGGACGAAAATGACCTAAATGATAATTCAATGACACAAACAAACTTATTGGATGCACAAGATTGGTTAAAAACCCTAATTGGACAAGAATAAGCCTAGGGAGGAAGAAAATGACCTAATTGATTATCCAACGACACAAACACACCTATTGGAAGCACAAGATTGGTTAAAAACCCTAATTGGACAAGAATATGCCTAGGGAGGACGAAAATGACCTAAATGTTAATCCAATGACACAAATGAACTTATTGGATGCACAAGATTGGTTAAAAACCCTAATTGGACAAGAATAAGCCTAGGGAGGACGAAAAATGACCTAATTGATCATCCAATGCCACAAACACACCTATTGGATAAACAAGATTGGTTAAAAACCCTAATTGGACTAGAATATGCCTAGGAAGGACGAAAATGACCTAAATATTAATTCAATGACACAAACAAACTCATTGGATGCACAAGATTGGTTTAAAACCCTAATTGGACAAGAATAAGCCTAGGGAGGACGAAAATGGCCTAATTGATTATCCAATGACACAAACACACCTATTGGAAGCACAAGATTGGTTAAAAACCCTAATTGGACAAGAATATGCCTAGGGAGGACGAAAATGACCTAAATGTTATTCCAATGACACAAATGAACTTATTTGATGCACAAGATTGGTTAAAAACCCTAATTGGACAAGAATAAGCCTAGGGAGGACAAAAATGTCCTAATTGATCATCCAATGCCACAAACACACCTATTGCATGCACAAGATTGGTTACAAACCCTAATTGGACAAGAATATGCCTGGGGAGGACGAAAATGACCTAATTATTAATTCAATGACACAAACAAAGTTATGGGATGCACAAGATTGGTTAAAAACCCTAATCGGACAAGAATAAGCCTAGGGAGGACGAAAATGACCTAATTGATCATCCAATGACACAAACACACCTATTGGATGCACAAGATTGGGTAAAAACCCTAATTGGACAAGAATATGCCTAGGGAGGACGAAAATGACCTAAATGTTAATCCAATGACCCAACTCAACTTATTGGAAGCTCAAGATTGGTTAAAAACCCTAATTGGACAAGAATAAGCCTAGGGAGGACGAAAATGACCTAATTGATCATCCAATGACACAAACACACCTATTGGATGCACAAGATTGGTTAAAAACCCTAATTGGACAAGAATAAGCCTAGGGAGGAAGAAAATGACCTAATTGATTATCCAACGACACAAACACACCTATTGGAAGCACAAGATTGGTTAAAAACCCTAATTGGACAAGAATATGCCTAGGGAGGACGAAAATGACCTAAATGTTAATCCAATGACACAAATGAACTTATTGGATGCACAAGATTGGTTAAAAACCCTAATTGGACAAGAATAAGCCTAGGGAGGACGAAAAATGACCTAATTGATCATCCAATGCCACAAACACACCTATTGGATAAACAAGATTGGTTAAAAACCCTAATTGGACAAGAATATGCCTAGGGAGGACGAAAATGACCAAAATATTAATTCAATGACACAAACAAAGTTATTGGATGCACAAGATTGGTTAAAAACCCTAATTGGACAAGAACATGCCTAGGGAGGACGAAAATGACCTAATTGATCATCCAATGACACAAACACACCTATTGGATGCACAAGATTGGTTAAAAACCCTAATTGGACAAGAATATGCCTAGGGAGGACGAAAATGACCTAAATATTAATTCAATGAAACAAACAAACTTATTGGATGCACAAGATTGGTTAAAAACCCTAATTGGACAAGAATATGCCTAGGGAGGACGAAAATGACCTAAATGTTAATCCAATGACACAAATAAACTTATTGGATGCACAAGATTGGTTAAAAACCCTAATTGGACAAGAATATGCCTAGGGAGGACGAAAATGACCTAAATATTAATTCAATGACACAAACAAACTTATCGGATGCACAAGATTGGTTAAAAACCCTAATTGGACAAGAATAAGCCTAGGGAGGACGAAAATGACCTAATTGATCATCCAATGACACAAACACACCTATTGGATGCACAAGATTGGTTAAAAACCCTAATTGGACAAGAATAAGCCTAGGGAGGACGAAAATGACCTAATTGATCATCCAATGACACAAACACACCTATTGGATGCACAAGATTGGTTAAAAACCCTAATTGGACAAGAATAAGCCTAGGGAGGACGAAAATGACCTAATTGATCATCCAATGACACAAACACACCTATTGGATGCACAAGATTGGTTTAAAACCCTAGTTGATCAAGAATATGCCTAGGAAGGACGAAAATGACCTAATTGATCATCCAATGACACAAATGAACTTATTGGATGCACAAGATTGGTTAAAAACCCTAATTGGACAAGAATAAGCCTAGGGAGGACGAAAATGACCTAATTGATCATCCAATGACACAAACACACCTATTGGATGCACAAGATTGGTTAAAAACCCTAATTGGACAAGAATAAGCCTAGGGAGGACGAAAATGACCTAATTGATCATCCAATGACACAAACACACCTATTGGATGCACAAGATTGGTTAAAAACCCTAATTGGACAAGAATAAGCCTAGGGAGGACGAAAATGACCTAATTGATCATCCAATGACACAAACACATCTATTGGAAGCACAAGATTGGTTAGAAACCCTAGTTGGACAAGAATATGCCTAGGGAGGACGAAAATGACCTAATTGATCATCCAATGACACAAATGAACTTATTGGATGCACAAGATTGCTTAAAAACCCTAATTGGACAAAAATAAGCATAGAAAGGACGAAAATGACCTAATTGATCATCCAATGACACAAACACACCTATTGGATGCACAAGATTGGTTAAAAACCCTAATTGGACAAGAATAAGCCTAGGGAGGACGAAAATGACCTAATTGATCATCCAATGACACAAACACACCTATTGGATGCACAAGATTGGTTAAAAACCCTAATTGGACAAGAATAAGCCTAGGGAGGACGAAAATGACCTAATTGATCATCCAATGACACAAACACACCTATTGGATGCACAAGATTGGTTAAAAACCCTAATTGGACAAGAATAAGCCTAGGGAGGACGAAAATGACCTAATTGATCATCCAACGAGACAAACACGCCTATTGGATACACAAGATTGGTTAAAAACCCTAATTGGACAAGAATAAGCCTATGGAGGACGAAAATGACTTAATTGATCATCCAACGACACAAACACACCTATTGGATGCACAAGATTGGTTAAAAACCCTAGTTGGACAAGAATATGCCTAGGGAGGACGAAAATGACCTAATTGATCATCCAATGACACAAATGAACTTATTGGATGCACAAGATTAGTTAAAAACCCTAATTGGAGAAGAATAAGCCTAGGGAGGACGAAAATGACCTAATTGATCATCCAATGACACAAACACACCTATTGGATGCTCAAGATTGGTTAAAAACCCTAATTGGACAAGAATAAGCCTAGGGAGGACGAAAATGACCTAATTGATCATCCAATGACACAAACACACCTATTGGATGCACAAGATTGGTTAAAAACCCTAATTGGACAAGAATAAGCCTAGGGAGGACGAAAATGACCTAATTGATCATCCAATGACACAAACACACCTATTGGATGCACAAGATTGGTTAAAAACCCTAATTGGACAAGATAATGCCTAGGGAGAACGAAAATGACCTAAATTGATCATCCAATGACACAAACACACCTATTGGATGCTCAAGATTGGTTAAAAACCCTAATAGGACAAAATATGCCTAGGGAGGACGAAAATGACCTAAATGTTAATCCAATGACACAAATGAACTTATTGGATGCACAAGTTGGTTAAAAACCCCAATTGGACAAGAATAAGCCTAGGGTGGACGAAAATGACCTAATTGATCATCCAATGACACAAACACACCTATTGGATGCACAAGATTGGTTAAAAACCCTAATTGGACAAGAATATGCCTAGGGAGGACGAAAATGACCTAATTGATCATCCAATGACACAACACACCTATTGTGTGCACAAGATTGGTTAAAAACCCTAATTGGACAAGAATATGCCTAGGGAGGACGAAAATGACCTAATTGATCATCCAATGACACAAACACACCTATTGGATGCACAAGATTGGTTAAAAACCCTAATTGGACAAGAATATGCCTAGGGAGGACGAAAATTACCTAAATGCTAATCCAATGACACAACTCAACTTATTGGATGCACAAGATTGGTTAAAAACCCTAATTGGACAAGAATAAGCCTAGGGAGGACGAAAATGACCTAATTGATCATCCAATGACACAAACACACCAATTGGATACACAAGATTCGTTAAAAACCCTAATTGGACAAGAATATGTCTAAGGAGGACGAAAATGACCTAATTGATCATCCAATGACACAAACACACCTATTGGATGCACAAGATTGGTTAAAAACCCTAATTGGACAATAATATGGCTAAGGAGGACGAAAATGACCTAATTGATCATCCAATGACACAAACACACCAATTGGATGCACAAGATTGGTTAAAAATCCTAATTGGACAAGAATATGCCTAGGGAGGACGAAAATGACCTAATTGATCATCCAATGACACAAACACACCTATTGGATGCACAAGATTGGTTAAAAACCCTAATTGGACAAGAATATGCCTAGGGAGGACGAAAATCACCTAAATATTAATTCAATGACACAAACAAACTTATTGGATGCACAAGATTGGTTAAAAACCCTAGTTGGACAAGAATAAGCCTAGGGAGGACGAAAATGACCTAATTGATCATCCAATGACACAACCACACCTATAGGATGCACAAGATTGGTTAAAAACCCTAATTGGACAAGAATAAGCCTAGGGAGGACGAAAATGACCTAATTGATCATCCCATGACACAAACACACCTATTGGATGCACAAGCTTGGTTAAAAACCCTAATTGGACAAGAATATGCCTAGGGAGGACGAAAATGACCTAATTGATCATCCAATGACACAAACACACCTATTGGATGCACAAGATTGGTTAAAAACCCTAATTGGACAAGAATATGCCTAGGGAGGACGAAAATGACCTAATTGATCATCCAATGACACAAACACACCTATTGGATGCACAAGATTGGTTAAAAACCCTAATTGGACAAGAATATGCCTAGGGAGGACGAAAGTCACCTAAATATTAATTCAATGACACAAACAAACTTATTGGATGCACAAGATTGGTTAAAAACCCTAGTTGGACAAGAATAAGCATAGGGAGGACGAAAATGACCTAATTGATCATCCAATGACACAACCACACCTATAGGATGCACAAGATTGGTTAAAAACCCTAATTGGACAAGAATAAGCCTAGGGAGGACGAAAATGACCTAATTGATCATCCAATGACACAAACACACCTATTGGATGCACAAGATTGGTTAAAAACCCTAATTGGACAAGAATATGCCTAGGGAGGACGAAAATGACCTAATTGATCATCCAATGACACAAACACACCTATTGGATGCACAAGATTGGTTAAAAACCCTAATTGGACAAGAATAAGCCTAGGGAGGACGAAAATTACCTAATTGATCATTCAATGACACAAACACACCTATTGGATGCACAAGATTGGTTAAAAACCCTAATTGGACAAGAATATGCCTAGGGAGGACAAAAATGACCTAAATGTTAATCCAATTACACAGATGAACTTATTGGATACACAAGATTGGTTAAAAACCCTAATTGGACAAGAATAAGCCTAGGGAGGACGAAAATGACCTAAATGTTAATCCAATGACACAACTCAACTTATTGGATGCACAAGATTGGTTAAAAACCCTAATTGGACAAGAACAAGCCTAGGGAGGACGAAAATGACCTAAATGTTAATCCAATGACACAACTCAACTTATTGGATGCACAAGATTGGTTAAAAACCCTAATTGGACAAGAATAAGCCTAGGGAGGACGAAAATAACCTAATTGATCAGCCAATGACACAAACACACCTATTGGATACACAAGATTGGTTAAAAACCCTAATTGGACAAGAATAAGCCTAGGGAGGACGAAAATGACCTAATTGATCATCCAATGACAAAAACACACCAATTGGATGCACAAGATTCGTTAAAAACCCTAATTGGACTAGAATATGCCTAGGGAGGACGAAAATGACCTAATTGATCATCCAATGACACAAACACACCTATTGGATGCACAAGATTGGTTAAAAACCCTAATTGGACCAGAATATGCCTAGGGAGGACGAAAATGACCTAAATGTTAATCCAATGACACAACTCAACTTATTGCATGCACAAGATTGGTTAAAAACCCAAATTTGACAAGAACATGCCTAGGAGGACGAAAATGACCTAATTAATCATCCAATGACACAAATGAACTTATTGGATGCACAAGATTGGTTAAAAACCCTAATTGGACAAGAATATGCCTAGGGAGGACGAAAATGACCTAATTGATCATCCAATGACACAAACACACCTATTGGATGCACAAGATTGGTTAAAAACCCTAATTGGACAAGAATATGCCTAGGGAGGACGAAAATGACCTAAATATTAATTCAATGACACAAACAAACTTATCGGATGCACAAGATTGGTTAAAAACCCTAATTGGACAAGAATAAGCCTAGGGAGGACAAAAATAACCTAATCGATCATCCAAACACACAAACACACCTATTGGATGCCCAAGATTGGTCTAAAACTCTAATTGGACAAGAATATGCCTAGGGAGGACGAAAATGACCTAAATGTTAATCCAATGACACAAATGAACTTATTGGATGCACAAGATTGGTTAAAAACCCTAATTGGACAAGAATATGCCTAGGGAGGACGAAAATGACCTAATTGATCATCCAATGACACAAACACACCTATTGGATGCACAAGATTGGTTAAAAACCCTAATTGGACAAGAATATGCCTAGGGAGGACGAAAATGACCTAAATATTAATTCAATGTCACAAACAAAGTTATTGGATGCACAAGGTTGGTTAAAAACCCTAATTGGACAAGAATAAGCCTAAGGAGGACAAAAATGACCTAATTGATCATCCATTGCCACAAACACACCTATTGGATGCACAAGATTGGTTAAAAACCCTAATTGGACAAGAATAAGCCTATGGAGGACGAAAATGACCTAATTGATCATCCAATGACACAAACACACCTATTGGATGAACAAGATTGGTTAAAAACCCTAATTGGACCAAAATAAGCCTAGGGAGTACGAAAATGACCTAAATATTAATCCAATGACACAAATTAACTTATTGGATGCACAAGATTGGTTAAAAACCCTAATTGGACAAGAATATGCCTAGGGAGGACGAAAATGACCTAATTGATCATCCAATGACACAAACACACCTATTGGATGCACAAGATTGGTTAAAAAAACCCTAATTGGACAAGAATATGCCTAGGGAGGACGAAAATGACCTAAATATTAATCCAATGACACAAATTAACTTATTGGATGCACAAGATTGGTTAAAAACCCTAATTGGACAAGAACATGCCTAGGGAGGACGAAAATGACCTAATTGATCATCCAATGACACAAACACACCTATTGGATGCACAAGATTGGTTAAAAAAAACCCTAATTGGACAAGAATATGCCTAGGGAGGACGAAAATGACCTAAATATTAATTCAATGAAACAAACAAACTTATTGGATTCACAAGATTGGTTAAAAACCCTAATTGGACAAGAATAAGCCTAGGAAGG
Source organism: Cicer pinnatifidum (assembly GCA_037974775.1). Taxonomy (NCBI): domain Eukaryota; kingdom Viridiplantae; phylum Streptophyta; class Magnoliopsida; order Fabales; family Fabaceae; genus Cicer; species Cicer pinnatifidum. Next base: position 38,881 of record JBBPBR010000053.1, read on the forward strand.
ACGAAAATGACCTAATTGATCATCCAATGACACAAACACACCTATTGGATGCACAAGATTGGTTAAAAACCCTAATTGGACAAGAATAAGCCTAGGGAGGACGAAAACGACCTAATTGATCATCCAATGACACAAACACACCTATTGGATGCACAAGATTGGTTAAAAACATTAATTGGACAAGAATAAGCCAAGGAAGGACGAAAATGACCTAATTGATCATCCATTGCCACAAACACACCTATTGGATGCACAAGATTGGTTAAAAACCCTAATTGGACAAGAATATGCCTAGGGAGGACGAAAATGACCTAA
>JBBPBR010000053.1:40405-72525 GCA_037974775.1 Cicer pinnatifidum
GAACATTTAGGTCATTTTCGTCCTCCCTAGGCTTATTCTTGTCCAATTAGGGTTTTTAACCAATCTTGTGTATCCAATAAGTTCATTTGTGTCATTGGATGAACATTTAGGTCATTTTCGTCCTCCCTATGCTTATTCTTGTCCAATTTGGGTTTATAACCAATCTTGTGCATCCAATAATTTCATTTGTGTCATTGGATGAAAAATTAGGTCATTTTCGTCCTCCCTAGGCTTATTCTTGTCCAATTTGGGTTTTTAACCAATCTTGTGCATCCAATAAGTTCATTTGTGTCATTGGATGAACATTTAGGTCATTTTCTTCCTCCCTAGGCTTATTCTTGTCCAATTAGGGTTTTTAACCAATCTTGTGCATCCAATAAGTTCATTTGTGTCATTGGATGAACATTTAGGTCATTTTCGTCCTCCCTAGGCTTATTCTTGTCCAATTAGGGTTTTTAACCAATCTTGTGCATCCAATAAGTTCATTTCTGTCATTGGATGAACATTTAGGTCATATTCGTCCTCCCTAGGCTTATTCTTGTCCAATTATGGTTTTTAGCCAATCTTGTGCATCCAATAAGTTCATTTGTGTCATTGGAGGAACATTTAAGTCATTTTCGTCCTCCCTAGGCTTATTCTTGTCCAATTAGGGTTTTTAACCAATCTTGTGTATCCAATAAGTTCATTTGTGTCATTGGATGAACATTTAGGTCATTTTCGTCTTCCCTAGGCTTATTCTTGTCCAATTAGGGGTTTTAACCAATCTTGTGCATCCAATAGGTGTGTTTGTGTCACTGGAAAAACATTTAGGTCATTTTCGTCCTGCCTAGTCTTATTCTTGTCCAATTAGGGTTTTTATGTAATCTTGTGCATCCAATAGGTGTGTTTGAGCATCCAATAGGTGTGTTAGTGTCATTGGAGGAACATTTAGGTCATTTTCGTCCTCCCTTGTCTTATTCTTGTCCAATTAGGGTTTTTATTCAATCTTGTGCATCCAATAGGTGTGTTTGTGTCATTGGACGAACATTTAGGTCATTTTCGTCCTCCCTAGGCTTATTCTTGTCCAATTAGGGTTTTTAACCAATCTTGTGCATCCAATAAGTTCATTTGTGTCATTAGACGAACATTTAGGTCATTGTCGTCCTCCCTAGGCTTATTCTTGTCCAATTAGGGTTTTTAGTCAATCATGTGCATCCAATAAGTTGATTTGTGTCATTGGATGAACATTTAGGTCCTTTTCGTCCTCCCTAGTCTTATTCTTGTCCAATTAGGGTTTTTAACAAATCTTGTGCATCCAATAAGTTCATTTGTGTCGTTGGAGGAACATTTAGGTCAGTTTCGTCCTCCCTAGGCATGTTCTTGTCCAATTAGGGTTTTTAACCAATCATGTGCATCAAAAAAGTTTCTTTGTGTCATTGGATGAACATTTAGGTCATTTTCGTCCTCCCTAGGCTTATTCTTGTCCAATTAGGGTTTTTAACCAATCTTGTGCATCCAATAGGTGTGTTTATGTCTTTGGTAAACATTTAGGTCATTTTCGTCCTCCCTAGTCTTATTCTTGTCCAATTAGGGTTTTTATGCAATCTTGTGCATCCAATAGGTGTGTTTGTGTCATTGGATGAACATTTAGGTCATTTTCGTCCTCCCTAGGCTTATTCTTGTCCAATTAGGGTTTTTAACCAATCTTGTGCATCCAATAAGTTCATTTGTGTCATTGGAGGAACATTTAGGTCAATTTCGTACTCCCTAGGCTTATTCATGTCCAATTAGGGTTTTTAACCAATCATGTGCATCCAATAAGTTGCTTTGTGTCATTGGATGAACATTTAGGTCATTTTCGTCCTCCCTAGGCTTATTCTTGTCCAATTAGGGTTTTTAACCAATCTTGTGCATCCAATAGGTGTGTTTGTGTCTTTGGTAAACATTTAGGTCATTTTCGTCCTCCCTAGTCTTATTCTTGTCCAATTAGGGTTTTTATGCAATCTTGTGCATCCAATAGGTGTGTTTGTGTCATTGGATGATCATTTAGGTCATTTTCGTCCTCCCTAGGCTTATTCTTGTCCAATTAGGGTTTTTAACCAATCTTGTGCATCCAATAAGTTCATTTGTGTCATTGGATTTACATTTAGGTCATTTTCGTCCTCCCTAGGCATATTCTTGTCCAATTAGGGTTTTTAACCAATCTTGTGCATCCAATAGGTGTGTTTTTGTCATTGGATGATCAATTAGGTCATTTTCGTCCTCCCTATGCATATTCTTGTCCAATTAGGGTTTTTAACCAATCTTGTGCATCCAATAGGTGTGTTTGTGTCATTGGATGATCAATTAGGTCATTTTCGTCCTCCCTAGGCTTATTCTTGTCCAATTAGGGTTTTTAACCAATCTTGTGCATCCAATAAGTTTGTTTGTTTCATTGAATTAATATTTAGGTCATTTTCGTCCTCCCTAGGCATATTCTTGTCTAGTTAGGGTTTTTAACCAATCTTGTGCATCCAATAGGTGTGTTTGTGGCAATGGATGATCAATTAGGTCATTTTCGTCCTCCCTAGGCTTATTCTTGTCCAATTAGGGTTTTTAACCAATCTTGTGCATCCAATAGGTGTGTTTGTGGCAATGGATGATCAATTAGGTCATTTTCGTCTTCCCTAGGCTTATTCTTGTCCAATTAGGGTTTTTAACCAATCTTGTGCATCCAATAGGTGTGTTTGTGTCATTGGATGATCAATTAGGTCATTTTCGTCCCCCTTAGGATTATTCTTGTCCAATTATGGTTTTTAACCAATCTTGTGCATCCAATAAGTTGAGTTGTGTCATTGGATTAACAATTAGGTCATTTTCGTCCTCCCTAGGCATATTCTTGTCCAATTAGGGTTGTTAACCAATCTTGTGCATCCAATAGGTGTGTTTGTGTCATTGGATGATCAATTTGGTCATTTTCGTCCTCCTTAGGAATATTCTTGTCCAATTAGGGTTTTTAACCAATCTTGTACATCCAATAACTTTGTTTGTGTCATTGGATGATCAATTAGGTCATTTTCGTCCTCCCTAGGCTTATTCTTGTCCAATTAGGGTTTTTAACCAATCTTGTGCATTCAATAAGTTTGTTTGTTTCATTGAATTAATATTTAGGTCATTTTCGTCCTCCCTAGGCATATTCTTGTCCAATTAGGGTTTTTAACCAATCTTGTGCATCCAATAGGTGTGTTTGTGTCATTGGATGATCAATAAGGTCATTTTCGTCCTCCCTAGGCATATTCTTGTCCAATTAGGGTTTTTAACCAATCTTGTGCATCCAATAGGTGTGTTTGTGGCAATGGATGATCAATTACATCATTTTCGTCCGCCCTAGGCTTATTCTTGTCCAATTAGGGTTTTTAACCAATCTTGTGCATCCAATAGGTGTGTTTGTGTCATTGGATGATCAATTAGGTCATTTTCGTCCTCCCTAGGCTTATTCTTGTCCAATTAGGGTTTTTAACCAATCTTGTGCATCCAATAAGTTCATTTGTGTCATTGGGTGATCAATTAGGTCATTTTCGTCCTCCCTAGGCATATTCTTGTCTAACTAGGGTTTTTAACCAATCTTGTGCATCCAATAGGTGTGTTTGTGTCATTGGATGATCAATTAGGTCATTTTCGTCCTCCCTAGGCTTATTCTTGTCCAATTAGGGTTTTTAACCAATCTTGTGCATCCAATAGGTGTGTTTGTGTCATTGGATGATCAATTAGGTCATTTTCGTCCTCCCTAGGCTTATTCTTGTCCAATTAGGGTTTTTAACCAATCTTGTGCATCAAATAAGTTTGTTTTTGTCATTGAATTATTATTTAGGTCATTTTCGTCCTCCCTAGGCATATTCTTGTCCAATTAGGCTTTTTAACCAATCTTGTGCTTCCAATAGGTGTGTTTGTGTCATTGGATGATCAATTAGGTCATTTTCGTCCTCCCTAGGCTAATTCTTGTCCAATTAGGGTTTTTAACCAATCTTGTGCATCCAATAGGTGTGTTTGTGTCATTGGATGATCAATTAGGTCATTTTCTTCCTCCCTAGGCTTATTCTTGTCCAATTAGGGTTTTTAACCAATCTTGTGCATCCAATACGTGTGTTTGTGTCATTGGATGATCAATTACGTCATTTTGAATCTCCCTAGGCTTATTCTTGTCCAATTAGGGTTTTTAACCAATCTTGTGCATCCAATAAGTTCATTTGTGTCATTGGATTAACATTTAGGTCATTTTCGTCCTCCCTAGGCATATTCTTGTCCAATTAGGGTTTTTAACCAATCTTGTGCATCCAATAGGTGTGTTTGTGTCATTGGAGGAACATTTAGGTCATTTTCGTCCTCCCTAGTCTTATTCTTGTCCAATTAGGGTTTTTATGCAATCTTGTGCATCCAATAGGTGTGTTTGTGTCATTGGACGAACATTTAGGTCATTTTTGTCCTCCCTAGGCTTATTCTTGTCCGAATAGGGTTTTTAACCAATCTTGTGCATCCAATAAGTTCATTTGTGTCATTGGATGAACATTTAGGTCATTTTCGTCCTCCCTAGTCTTATTCTTGTCCAATTAGGGTTTTAAGCAATCTTGTGCATCCAATATGTGTGTTTGTGTCATTGGACGAACATTTAGGTAATTTTCGTCCTCCCTACGCTTATTATTGTCCAATTAGGGTTTTTAACCAATCTCGTGCATCCAATAAGTTCATTTGTGTCATTGGATGAACATTTAGGTCATTTTCGTCCTCCCTAGTCTTATTCTTGTCGAATTAGGATTTTAATGCAATCTTGTGCATCCAATAGGTGTGTTTGTGTCATTGGAGGAACATTTAGGTCATTTTCGTCCTCCCTAGTCTTATTCTTGTCCAATTAGGGTTTTTATGCAATCTTGTGCATCCAATAGGTGTGTTTGTGTCATTGGACGAACATTTAGGTCATTTTCGTCCTTCCTAAACTTATTCTTGTCCAATTAGGGTTTTTAACCAATCTTGTGCATCCAATAAGTTCATTTGTGTCATTGGAGGAACATTTAGGTCATTTTCGTCCTCCCTAGTCTTATTCTTGTCCAATTAGGGTTTTAAGCAATCTTGTGCATCCAATATGTGGGTTTGTGTCATTGGACGAACATTTAGGTCATTTTCGTACTCCCTATGCTTATTCTTGTCCAATTAGGGTTTTTAACCAATCTTGTGCATCCAATAAGTTCATTTGTGTCATTGGATGAACATTTAGGTCATTTTCGTCCTCCCTAGTCTTATTCTTGTCCAATTAGGGTTTTTATGCAATCTTGTGCATCCAATAGGTGTGTTTGTGTCATTGGAGGAACATTTAGGTCATTTTCGTCCTCCCTAGTCTTATTCTTGTCCAATTAGGGTTTTTATGCAATCTTGTGCATCCAATAGGTGTGTTTGTGTCATTGGACGAACATTTAGGTCATTTTCGTCCTCCCTAGGCTTATTTTTGTCCAATTAGAGTTTTTAACCAATCTTGTGCTTCCAATAAGTTCATTTGTGTCATTGGATGAACATTTAGGTCATTTTCGTCCTCCCTAGGCTTATTCTTGTCCAATTAGGGTTTTTATGCAATCTTGTGCATCCAATAGGTGTGTTTGTGTCATTGGACAAACATTTAGCTCATTTTCGTCCTCCCTAGGCTTATTCTTGTCCAATTAGGGTTTTTAACCAATCTTGTGCATCCAATAAGTTCATTTGTGTCATTGGATGAACATTTAGGTCATTTTCGTCCTCCCTAGTCTTATTCTTGTCCAATTAGGGTTTTTATGCAATCTTGTGCATCCAATAGGTGTGTTTGTGTCATTGGAGGAACATTTAGGTCATTTTCGTCCTCCCTAGTCTTATTCTTGTCCAATTAGGGTTTTTATGCAATCTTGTGCATCCAATAGGTGTGTTTGTGTCATTGGAAGAACATTTAGGTCATTTTCATCCTCCCTAGGCTTATTCTTGTCCGATTAGGGTTTTTAACCAATCTTGTGCATTCAATAAGTTCATTTGTGTCATTGGATGAACATTTAGGTAATTTTCGTCCTCCCTAGCCTTATTCTTGTCCAATTAGGGTTTTAAGCAATCTTGTGCATCCAATATGTGGGTTTGTGTCATTGGATGAACGTTTAGGTCATTTTCGTCCTCCCTATGCTTATTCTTGTCCAATTAGGGTTTTTATGCAATCTTGTGCATCCAATAGGTGTGTTTGTGTCATTGGAGGAACATTTAGGTCATTTTCGTCCTCCCTAGTCTTATTCTTGTCCAATTAGGGTTTTTATGCAATCTTGTGCATCCAATAGGTGTGTTTGTGTCATTAGACGAGCATTTAGGTCATTTTCGTCCTCCCTAAGCTTATTCTTGTGCAATTAGGGTTTTTAACCAATATTGTGCATCCAATAAGTTCATTTGTGTCACTCGACGAACATTTAGGTCATTTTCGTCCTCCCTAGGCTTATTCTTGTCCAATTAGGGTTTTTAACCAATCATGTGCATCCAATAAGTTCATTTGTGTTATTGGATGAACATTTAGGTCATTTTCGTCCTCCCTAGGCTTATTCTTGTCCAATTAGGGTTTTTAACCAATCTTGTGCATCGAATAAGTTCATTTGTGTCAATGGATGAACATTTAGGTCATATTCGTCCTCCCTAGTCTTATTCTTGTCCAATTATGGTTTTTAGCCAATCTTGTGCATCCAATAAGTTCATTTGTGTCATTGGAGGAACATTTAGGTCATTTTCGTCCTCCCTAGGCTTATTCTTGTCCAATTAGGGTTTTTAACCAATCTTGTGTATCCAATAAGTTCATTTGTGTCATTGGATGATCATTTAGGTCATTTTCGTCTTCCCTAGGCTTATTCTTGTCCAATTAGGGGTTTTAACCAATCTTGTGCATCCAATAGGTGTGTTTGTGTCATTGGAAAAACATTTAGGTCATTTTCGTCCTGCTTAGTCTTATTCTTGTCCAATAAGGGTTTTTATGTAATCTTGTGCATCCAATAGGTGTGTTTGTGTCATTGGACGAACATTTAGGTCATTTTCGTCCTCCCTAGGCTTATTCTTGTCCAATTAGGTTTTTTAACCAACCTTGTGCATCCAATAAGTTTATTTGTGTCATTGGTTGAACATTTAGGTCATTTTCGTCCTCCCTAGGCTTTTTCTTGTCCAATTAGGGTTTTTAACCAACCTTGTGCATCCAATAAGTTCATTTGTGTCATTGGAGGAACATTTAGGTCATTTTCGTCCTCCCTAGTCTTATTCTTGTCCAATTAGGGTTTTATGCAATCTTGTGCATCCAATAGGTGTGTTTGTGTCATTGGAGGAACATTTAGGTCATTTTCGTCCTCCCTAGTCTTATTCTTGTCCAATTAGGGTTTTTATGCAATCTTGTGCTTCCAATAGGTGTGTTTGTGTCATTAGACGAACATTTAGGTCATTTTCGTCCTCCCTAGGCTTATTCTTGTCCAATTAGGGTTTTTAACCAATCTTGTGCATCCAATAAGTTCATTTGTGTCATTCGACGAACATTTAGGTCATTTTCGTCCTCCCTAGGCTTATTCTTGTCCAATTAGGGTTTTTAACCAATCATGTGCATCCAATAAGTTCATTTGTGTTATTGGATGAACATTTAGGTCATTTTCGTCCTCCCTAGGCTTATTCTTGTCCAATTAGGGTTTTTAACCAATCTTGTGCATCGAATAAGTTCATTTGTGTAAATGGATGAACATTTAGGTCATTTTCGTCTTCCCTAGGCTTATTCTTGTCCAATTAGGGGTTTTAACCAATCTTGTGCATCCAATAGGTGTGTTTGTGTCACTGGAAAAACATTTAGGTCATTTTCGTCCTGCCTAGTCTTATTCTTGTCCAATTAGGGTTTTTATGTAATCTTGTGCATCCAATAGGTGTGTTTGTGCATCCAATAGGTGTGTTAGTGTCATTGGAGGAACATTTAGGTCATTTTCGTCCTCCCTTGTCTTATTCTTGTCCAATTAGGGTTTTTATTCAATCTTGTGCATCCAATAGGTGTGTTTGTGTCATTGGACGAACATTTAGGTCATTTTCGTCCTCCCTAGGCTTATTCTTGTCCAATTAGGGTTTTTAACCAATCTTGTGCATCCAATAAGTTCATTTGTGTCATTAGACGAACATTTAGGTCATTGTCGTCCTCCCTAGGCTTATTCTTGTCCAATTAGGGTTTTTAGTCAATCATGTGCATCCAATAAGTTGATTTGTGTCATTGGATGAACATTTAGGTCATTTTCGTCCACCCTAGTCTTATTCTTGTCCAATTAGGGTTTTTAACCAATCTTGTGCATCCAATAAGTTCATTTGTGTCGTTGGAGGAACATTTAGGTCAATTTCGTCCTCCCTAGGCATGTTCTTGTCCAATTAGGGTTTTTAACCAATCATGTGCATCAAAAAAGTTTCTTTGTGTCATTGGATGAACATTTAGGTCATTTTCGTCCTCCCTAGGCTTATTCTTGTCCAATTAGGGTTTTTAACCAATCTTGTGCATCCAATAGGTGTGTTTATGTCTTTGGTAAACATTTAGGTCATTTTCGTCCTCCCTAGTCTTATTCTTGTCCAATTAGGGTTTTTATGCAATCTTGTGCATCCAATAGGTGTGTTTGTGTCATTGGATGAACATTTAGGTCATTTTCGTCCTCCCTAGGCTTATTCTTGTCCAATTAGGGTTTTTAACCAATCTTGTGCATCCAATAAGTTCATTTGTGTCATTGGAGGAACATTTAGGTCAATTTCGTACTCCCTAGGCTTATTCATGTCCAATTAGGGTTTTTAACCAATCATGTGCATCCAATAAGTTGCTTTGTGTCATTGGATGAACATTTAGGTCATTTTCGTCCTCCCTAGGCTTATTCTTGTCCAATTAGGGTTTTTAACCAATCTTGTGCATCCAATAGGTGTGTTTGTGTCTTTGTTAAACATTTAGGTCATTTTCGTCCTCCCTAGTCTTATTCTTGTCCAATTAGGGTTTTTATGCAATCTTGTGCATCCAATAGGTGTGTTTGTGTCATTGGATGAACATTTAGGTCATTTTCGTCCTCCTTAGACTTATTCTTGTCCAATTAGGGTTTTTAACCAATCTTGTGCATCCAATAAGTTCATTTGTGTCATTGGATGAACATTTAGGTCATTTTCGTCCTCCCTAGGCTTATTCTTGTCCAATTAGGGTTTTAAGCAATCTTGTGCATCGAATATGTGTGTTTGTGTCATTGGATGAACATTTAGGTCATTTTCGTCCTCCCTATGCTTATTCTTGTCCAATTAGGGTTTTTAACCAATCTTGTGCATCCAATAAGTTCATTTGTGTCATTGGATGAACATTTAGGTCATTTTTGTCCTCCTTGTGCTTATTCTTGTCCAATTAGGGTTTTTATGCAATCTTGTGCATCCAATAGGTGTGTTTGTGTCATTGGACGAACATTTAGGTCATTTTCGTCCTCCCTAGGCTTATTCTTGTCCAATTAGGGTTTTTAACCAATCTTGTGCATCCAATAAGTTCATTTGTGTCATTGGATGAACATTTAGGTAATTTTCGTCGTCCTTAGTCTTATTCTTGTCGAATTAGGTTTTTATGCAATCTTGTGCATCCAATAGGTGTGTTTGTGTCATTGGAGGAACATTTAGGTCATTTTCGTCCTCCCTAGTCTTATTCTTGTCCAATTAGGGTTTTTATGCAATCTTGTGCATCCAATAGGTGTGTTTGTGTCATTGGAGGAACATTTAGGTCATTTTCGTCCTCCCTAGTCTTATTCTTGTCCAATTAGGGTTTTTATGCAATCTTGTGCATCCAATAGGTGTGTTTGTGTCATTGGACGAAATTTTAGGTCATTTTCGTCCTCCCTAGGGTTATTCTTGTCCAATTAGGGTTTTTAACCAATCTTGTGCATCCAATAAGTTCATTTGTGTCATTCGATGAACATTTAGGTCATTTTCGTCCTCCCTAGTCTTATTCTTGTCCAATTAGGGTTTTAAGCAATCTTGTGCACCCAATATGTGTGTTTGTGTCATTGGATTAACATTTAGGTAATTTTCGTCCTCCCAATGCTTATTCTTGTCCAATTAGGGTTTTTAAAAAATCTTGTGCATACAGTAAGTTCATTTGTGTCATTGGATGAACATTTAGGTCATTTTCGTCCTCCCTAGTCTTATTCTTGTTGAATTAGGGTTTTTATGCAATCTTGTGCATCCAATAGGTGTGTTTGTGTCATTGGAGGAACATTTAGGTCATTTTCGTCCTCCCTAGTCTTATTCTTGTCCAATTAGGGTTTTTATCCAATCTTGTGCATCCAATAGGTGTGTTTGTGTCATTGGAGGAACATTTAGGTCATTTTCGTCCTCCCTAGTCTTAATCTTGTCCAATTAGGGTTTTTATGCAATCTTGTGCATCCAATAGGTGTGTTTGTGTCATTGGACGAAATTTTAGGTCATTTTCGTCCTCCCTAGGCTTATTCTTGTCCAATTAGGGTTTTTAACCAATCTTGTGCATCCAATAAGTTCATTTGTGTCATTCGATGAACATTTAGGTCATTTTCGTCCTCCCTAGTCTTATTCTTGTTGAATTAGGGTTTTTATGCAATCTTGTGCATCCAATAGGTGTGTTTGTGTCATTGGAGGAACATTTAGGTCATTTTCGTCCTCCCTAGTCTTATTCTTGTCCAATTAGGGTTTTTATGCAATCTTGTGCATCCAATAGGTGTGTTTGTGTCATTGGACGAAGATTTAAGTCATTTTCGTCCTCCCTAGTCTTATTCTTGTCGAATTAGGGTTTTTATGCAATCTTGTGCATCCCATAGGTGTGTTTGTGTCATAGGACGAACATTTAGGTCATTTTCGTCCTCCCTAAGCTTATTCTTGTCCAATTAGTGTTTTTAACCAATCTTGCGCATCCAATAAGTTCATTTGTGTCATTGGATGAACATTTAGGTCATTTTCGTCCTCCCTAGTCTTATTCTTGTCCAATTAGGGTTTTTATGCAATCTTGTGCATCCAATAGGTGTGTTTGTGTCATTGGAGGAACATTTAGGTCATTTTCGTCCTCCCTAGTCTTATTCTTGTCCAATTAGGGTTTTTATGCAATCTTGTGCATCCAATAGGTGTGTTTGTGTCATTGGAAGAACATTTAGGTCATTTTCATCCTCCCTAGGCTTATTCTTGTCCGATTAGGGTTTTTAACCAATCTTGTGCATTCAATAAGTTCATTTGTGTCATTGGATGAACATTTAGGTAATTTTCGTCCTCCCTAGCCTTATTCTTGTCCAATTAGGGTTTTAAGCAATCTTGTGCATCCAATATGTGGGTTTGTGTCATTGGATGAACGTTTAGGTCATTTTCGTCCTCCCTATGCTTATTCTTGTCCAATTAGGGTTTTTATGCAATCTTGTGCATCCAATAGGTGTGTTTGTGTCATTGGAGGAACATTTAGGTCATTTTCGTCCTCCCTAGTCTTATTCTTGTCCAATTAGGGTTTTTATGCAATCTTGTGCATCCAATAGGTGTGTTTGTGTCATTAGACGAGCATTTAGGTCATTTTCGTCCTCCCTAAGCTTATTCTTGTGCAATTAGGGTTTTTAACCAATATTGTGCATCCAATAAGTTCATTTGTGTCACTCGACGAACATTTAGGTCATTTTCGTCCTCCCTAGGCTTATTCTTGTCCAATTAGGGTTTTTAACCAATCATGTGCATCCAATAAGTTCATTTGTGTTATTGGATGAACATTTAGGTCATTTTCGTCCTCCCTAGGCTTATTCTTGTCCAATTAGGGTTTTTAACCAATCTTGTGCATCGAATAAGTTCATTTGTGTCAATGGATGAACATTTAGGTCATATTCGTCCTCCCTAGTCTTATTCTTGTCCAATTATGGTTTTTAGCCAATCTTGTGCATCCAATAAGTTCATTTGTGTCATTGGAGGAACATTTAGGTCATTTTCGTCCTCCCTAGGCTTATTCTTGTCCAATTAGGGTTTTTAACCAATCTTGTGTATCCAATAAGTTCATTTGTGTCATTGGATGATCATTTAGGTCATTTTCGTCTTCCCTAGGCTTATTCTTGTCCAATTAGGGGTTTTAACCAATCTTGTGCATCCAATAGGTGTGTTTGTGTCATTGGAAAAACATTTAGGTCATTTTCGTCCTGCTTAGTCTTATTCTTGTCCAATAAGGGTTTTTATGTAATCTTGTGCATCCAATAGGTGTGTTTGTGTCATTGGACGAACATTTAGGTCATTTTCGTCCTCCCTAGGCTTATTCTTGTCCAATTAGGTTTTTTAACCAACCTTGTGCATCCAATAAGTTTATTTGTGTCATTGGTTGAACATTTAGGTCATTTTCGTCCTCCCTAGGCTTTTTCTTGTCCAATTAGGGTTTTTAACCAACCTTGTGCATCCAATAAGTTCATTTGTGTCATTGGAGGAACATTTAGGTCATTTTCGTCCTCCCTAGTCTTATTCTTGTCCAATTAGGGTTTTATGCAATCTTGTGCATCCAAAAGGTGTGTTTGTGTCATTGGACGAACATTTAGGTCATTTTCGCCCTCCCTAGGCTTATTCTTGTCCAATTAGGGTTTTTAACCAATCTTGTGCATCCAATAAGTTCAATTGTGTCATTGGATGAACATTTAGGTCATTTTCGTCCTCCCTAGGCTTATTCTTGTCCAATTAGGGTTTTTAGCCAATCTTGTGCATCCAATAAGTTCATTTGTGTCATTGGATGAACATTTAGGTCATTTTCGTCCTCCCTAGGCTTATTCTTGTCCAATTAGGGGTTTTAACCAATCTTGTGCATCCAATAGGTGTGTTTGTGTCATTGGAAAAACATTTAGGTCATTTTCGTCCTGCCTAGTCTTATTCTTGTCCAATTAGGGTTTTTATGTAATCTTGTGCATCCAATAGGTGTGTTTGTGTCATTGGACGAACATTTAGGTCATTTTCGTCCTCCCTAGGCTTATTCTTGTCCAATTAGGTTTTTTAACCAACCTTGTGCAATTAATAAGTTTATTTGTGTCATTGGTTGAACATTTAGGTCATTTTCGTCCTCCCTAAGCTTTTTCTTGTCCAATTAGGGTTTTTAACCAACCTTGTGCATCCAATAAGTTCATTTGTGTCATTGGAGGAACATTTAGGTCATTTTCGTCCTCCCTAGTCTTATTCTTGTCCAATTAGGGTTTTATGCAATCTTGTGCATCCAATAGGTGTGTTTGTGTCATTGGAGGAACATTTAGGTCATTTTCGTCCTCCCTAGTCTTATTCTTGTCCAATTAGGGTTTTTATGCAATCTTGTGCTTCCAATAGGTGTGTTTGTGTCATTAGACGAACATTTAGGTCATTTTCTTCCTCCCTAGGCTTATTCTTGTCCAATTAGGGTTTTTAACCAATCTTGTGCATCCAATAAGTTCATTTGTGTCATTAGACGAACATTTAGGTCATTGTCGTCCTCCCTAGGCTTATTCTTGTCCAATTAGGGTTTTTAGTCAATCATGTGCATCCAATAAGTTGATTTGTGTCATTGGATGAACATTTAGGTCATTTTCGTCCACCCTAGTCTTATTCTTGTCCAATTAGGGTTTTTAACCAATCTTGTGCATCCAATAAGTTCATTTGTGTCGTTGGAGGAACATTTAGGTCAATTTCGTCCTCCCTAGGCATGTTCTTGTCCAATTAGGGTTTTTAACCAATCATGTGCATCAAAAAAGTTTCTTTGTGTCATTGGATGAACATTTAGGTCATTTTCGTCCTCCCTAGGCTTATTCTTGTCCAATTAGGGTTTTTAACCAATCTTGTGCATCCAATAGGTGTGTTTATGTCTTTGGTAAACATTTAGGTCATTTTCGTCCTCCCTAGTCTTATTCTTGTCCAATTAGGGTTTTTATGCAATCTTGTGCATCCAATAGGTGTGTTTGTGTCATTGGATGAACATTTAGGTCATTTTCGTCCTCCCTAGACTTATTCTTGTCCAATTAGGGTTTTTAACCAACGTTGTGCATCCAATAAGTTCATTTGTGTCATTGGATGAACATTTAGGTCATTTTCGTCCTCCCTAGACTTATTCTTGTCCAATTAGGGTTTTTAACCAACGTTGTGCATCCAATAAGTTCATTTGTGTCATTGGATGAACATTTAGGTCATTTTCGTCTTCCCTAGGGTTATTCTTGTCCAATTAGGGTTTTTAACCAATCTTGTGCATCCAATAGGTGTGTTTGTGTCATTGGATAAACATTTAGATCATTTTCGTCCTCCTTAGTGTTATTCTTGTCCAATTAGGGTTTTTATGCAATCTTGTGCATCCAATAGGTGTGTTTGTGTCATTGGACGAACATTTAGGTCATTTTCGTCCTCCCTAGGCTTATTCTTGTCCAATTAGGGTTTTTAACCAATCTTGTGCATTCAATAAGTTCATTTGTGTCTTTGGATGAACATTTAGGTCATTTTCGTCCTATCTAGTCTTATTCTTGTCCAATTAGGGTTTTTATGCAATCTTGTGCATCCAATAGGTGTGTTTTTGTCATTGGATGAACATTTAGGTCATTTTCATCCTCCTTAGGCTTATTCTTGTCCAATTAGGGTTTTTAACCAATCTTGTGCATCCAATAAGTTCATTTGTGTCATTGGATGAACATTTAGGTCATTTTCGTCCTCCCTAGTCTTATTCTTGTCCAATTAGGGTTTTTATGCAATCTTGTGCATCCAATAGGTGTGTTTGTGTCATTGGAGGAACATTTAGGTCATTTTCGTCCTCCCTAGTCTTATTCTTGTCCAATTAGGGTTTTTATGCAATCTTGTGCATCCAATAGGTGTGTTTGTGTCATTGGACAAACATTTAGGTCATTTTCGTCCTCCCTAGGCTTATTCTTGTCCAATTAGGGTTTTATGCAATCTTGTGCATCCAATAGGTGTGTTTGTGTCATTGGAGGAACATTTAGGTCATTTTCGTCCTCCGTAGTCTTATTCTTGTCCAATTAGGGTTTTTATGCAATCTTGTGCATCCAATAGGTGTGTTTGTCTCACATTTAGGTCATTTCCGTCACCCCTAGGCTTATTCTTGTCCAATTAGGGTTTTTAACCAATCTTGTGCATCCAATAAGTTCATTTGTGTCATTGGATGAACATTTAGGTCATTTTCGTCCTCCCTAGTCTTATTCTTGTCCAATTAGGGTTTTTAACCAACCTTGTGCATCCAATAGGTGTGTTTGTGTCATTGGAGGAACATTTAGGTCATTTTCGTCCTCCCTAGTCTTATTCTTGTCCAATTAGGGTTTTTATGCAATCTTGTGCATCCAATATGTGTGTTTGTGTCATTGGATGAACATTTAGGTCATTTTCGTCCTCCATATGCTTATTCTTGTCCAATTAGGGTTTTTAACCAATCTTGTGCATCCAATAAGTTCATTTGTGTCATTGGATGAAAATTTAGGTCATTTTCGTCCTCCCTAGTCTTATTCTTGTCCAATTAGGGTTTTTATGCAATCTTGTGCATCCAATAGGTGTGTTTGTGTCATTGGACGAACATTTAGGTCATTTTCGTCCTCCCTAGTCTTATTCTTGTTCAATTAGGGTTTTTATAAAATCTTGTGCATCCAATAGGTGTGTTTGTGTCATTGGAGGAACATTTAGGTCATTTTCGTCCTCCCTAGTCTTATTCTTGTCCAATTAGGGTTTTTATGCAATCTTGTGCATCCAATAGGTGTGTTTGTGTCATTGGAGGACCATTTAGGTCATTTTCGTCCTCCCTAGTCTTATTCTTGTCCAATTAGGGTTTTTATGCAATCTTGTGCATCCAATAGGTGTGTTTGTGTCATTGGAGGAACATTTAGGTCATTTTCGTCCTCCCTAGTCTTATTCTTGTCCAATTAGGGTTTTTATGCAATCTTGTGCATCCAATAGGTGTGTTTGTGTCATTAGACGAACATTTAGGTCATTTTCGTCCTACCTAGGCTTATTCTTATCCAATTAGGGTTTTTAACCAATCTTGTGCATCCAATATGTTCATTTGTGTCATTGGATGAACATTTAGGTCATTTTCGTCCTCCCTAGTCTTATTCTTGTCCAATTAGGGTTTTTATGCAATCTTGTGCATCCAATAGGTGTGTTTGTGTCATTGGAGGAATATTTAGGTTATTTTCGTCCTCCCTAGTCTTATTCTTGTCCAATTAGAGTTTTTATGCAATCTTGTGCATCCAATAGGTGTGTTTGTGTCATTGGAGGAACATTTAGGTCATTTTCGTCCTCCCTAGTCTTATTCTTGTCCAATTAGGGTTTTTATGCAATCTTGTGCATCCAATAGGTGTGTTTGTGTCATTGGAGGAACATTGAGGTCATTTTCGTCCTCCCTAGTCTTATTCTTGTCGAATTAGGGTTTTTATGCAATGTTGTGCATCCAAAAGGTGTGTTTCTGTCATTGGAGGAACATTTAGGTCATTTTCGTCCTCCCTAGTCTTATTCTTGTCCAATTAGGGTTTTTATGCAATCTTGTGCATCCAATAGGTGTGTTTGTGTCATTGGAGGAACATTTAGGTCATTTTCGTCCTCCCTAGTCTTATTCTTGTCCAATTAGGGTTTTTATGCAATCTTGTGCATCCAATAGGTGTGTTTGTGTCATTGGAAGAACATTTAGGTAATTTTCATCCTCCCTAGGCTTATTCTTGTCCGATTAGGGTTTTTAACCAATCTTGTGCATTCAATAAGTTCATTTGTGTCATTGGATGAACATTTAGGTCATTTTCGTCCTCCCTTGTCTTATTCTTGTCCAATTAGGGTTTTAAGCAATCTTGTGCATCCAATATGTGGGTTTGTGTCGTTGGATGAACGTTTAGGTCATTTTCGTCCTCCCTATGCTTATTCTTGTCCAATTAGGGTTTTTATGCAATCTTGTGCATCCAATAGGTGTGTTTGTGTCATTGGAGGAACATTTAGGTCATTTTCGTCCTCCCTAGTCTTATTCTTGTCCAATTAGGGTTTTTATGCAATCTTGTGCATCCAATAGGTGTGTTTGTGTCATTGGACGAACATTTAGGTCATTTTCGTCCTCCCTAGGCTTATTCTTGTCCAATTAGGGTTTTTAACCAATCTTGTGCATCCAATAAGTTCATTTGTGTCATTGGATGAACATTTAGGTAATTTTCGTCGTCCTTAGTCTTATTCTTGTCGAATTAGGTTTTTATGCAATCTTGTGCATCCAATAGGTGTGTTTGTGTCATTGGAGGAACATTTAGGTCATTTTCGTCCTCCCTAGTCTTATTCTTGTCCAATTAGGGTTTTTATGCAATCTTGTGCATCCAATAGGTGTGTTTGTGTCATTGGACGAAATTTTTGGTCATTTTCGTCCTCCCTAGTCTTATTCTTGTCCAATTAGGGTTTTAAGCAATCTTGTGCATCCAATATGTGTGTTTGTGTCATTGGATGAACATTTAGGTAATTTTCGTCCTCCCTATGCTTATTCTTGTCCAATTAGGGTTTTTAATCAATCTTGTGCATCCAATAAGTTCATTTGTGTCATTGGATGAACATTTAGGTCATTTTTGTCCTCCCTAGTCTTATTCTTGTCCAATTAGGGTTTTTATGCAATCTTGTGCATCCAATAGGTGTGTTTGTGTCATTGGATGAACATTTAGGTCATTTTCGTCCTCCCTAGACTTATTCTTGTCCAATTAGGGTTTTTAACCAAGCTTGTGCATCCAATAAGTTCATTTGTGTCATTGGATGAACATTTAGGTCATTTTCGTCCTCCCTAGGCTTATTCTTATCCAATTAGGGTTTTAAGCAATCGTGTGCATCCAATATGTGTGTTTGTGTCATTGGATGAACATTTAGGTCATTTTCGTCCTCCCTATGCTTATTCTTATCCAATTAGGGTTTTTAACCAATCTTGTGCATCCAACAAGTTCATTTGTGTCATTGGATGAACATTTAGGTCATTTTTGTCCTCCCTAGTCTTTTTCTTGTCCAATTAGGGTTTTTATGCAATCTTGTGCATCCAATAGGTGTGTTTGTGTCATTGGATGAACATTTAGGTCATTTTCGTCCTCCCTAGACTTATTCTTGTCCAATTAGGGTTTTTAACCAAGCTTGTGCATCCAATAAGTTCATTTGTGTCATTGGATGAACATTTAGGTCATTTTCGTCCTCCCTAGGCTTATTCTTGTCCAATTAGGGTTTTAAGCAATCGTGTGCATCCAATATGTGTGTTTGTGTCATTGGATGAACATTTAGGTCATTTTCGTCCTCCCTATGCTTATTCTTATCCAATTAGGGTTTTTAACCAATCTTGTGCATCCAACAAGTTCATTTGTGTCATTGGATGAACATTTAGGTCATTTTTGTCCTCCCTAGTCTTTTTCTTGTCCAATTAGGGTTTTTATGCAATCTTGTGCTTCCAATAGGTGTGTTTGTGTCATTGGAGGAACATTTAGGTCATTTTCGTCCTCCCTAGTCTTATTCTTGTCCAATTAGGGTTTTTATGCAATCTTGTGCATCCAATAGGTGTGTTTGTGTCATTAGACGAGCATTTAGGTCATTTTCGTCCTCCCTAGGCTTATTCTTGTGCAATTAGGGTTTTTAACCAATATTGTGCATCCAATAAGTTCATTTGTGTCACTCGACGAACATTTAGGTCATTTTCGTCCTCCCTAGGCTTATTCTTGTCCAATTAGGGTTTTTAACCAATCATGTGCATCCAATAAGTTCATTTGTGTTATTGGATGAACATTTAGGTCATTTTCGTCCTCCCTAGGCTTATTCTTGTCCAATTAGGGTTTTTAACCAATCTTGTGCATCGAATAAGTTCATTTGTGTCAATGGATGAACATTTAGGTCATATTCGTCCTCCCTAGTCTTATTCTTGTCCAATTATGGTTTTTAGCCAATCTTGTGCATCCAATAAGTTCATTTGTGTCATTGGAGGAACATTTAGGTCATTTTCGTCCTCCCTAGGCTTATTCTTGTCCAATTAGGGTTTTTAACCAATCTTGTGTATCCAATAAGTTCATTTGTGTCATTGGATGATCATTTAGGTCATTTTCGTCTTCCCAAGGCTTATTCTTGTCCAATTAGGGGTTTTAACCAATCTTGTGCATCCAATAGGTGTGTTTGTGTCATTGGAAAAACATTTAGGTCATTTTCGTCCTGCCTAGTCTTATTCTTGTCCAATTAGGGTTTTTATGTAATCTTGTGCATCCAATAGGTGTGTTTGTGTCATTGGACGAACATTTAGGTCATTTTCGTCCTCCCTAGGCTTATTCTTGTCCAATTAGGTTTTTTAACCAACCTTGTGCATCCAATAAGTTTATTTGTGTCATTGGTTGAACATTTAGGTCATTTTCGTCCTCCCTAGGCTTTTTCTTGTCCAATTAGGGTTTTTAACCAACCTTGTGCATCCAATAAGTTCATTTGTGTCATTGGAGGAACATTTAGGTCATTTTCGTCCTCCCTAGTCTTATTCTTGTCCAATTAGGGTTTTATGCAATCTTGTGCATCCAAAAGGTGTGTTTGTGTCATTGGACGAACATTTAGGTCATTTTCGCCCTCCCTAGGCTTATTCTTGTCCAATTAGGGTTTTTAACCAATCTTGTGCATCCAATAAGTTCAATTGTGTCATTGGATGAACATTTAGGTCATTTTCGTCCTCCCTAGGCTTATTCTTGTCCAATTAGGGTTTTTAGCCAATCTTGTGCATCCAATTAGTTCATTTGTGTCATTGGATGAACATTTAGGTCATTTTCGTCCTCCCTAGGCTTATTCTTGTCCTATTAGGGTTTTTAACCAATCTTGTGCATCCAATAAGTTCATTTGTGTCATTGGATGAACATTTAGGTCATTTTCGTCCTCCCTAGTCTTATTCTTGTCCAATTAGGGTTTTATGCAATCTTGTGCATCCAATAGGTGTGTTTGTGTCATTGGACGAACATTTAGGTCATTTTCGCCCTCCCTAGGCTTATTCTTGTCCAATTAGGGTTTTTAACCAATCTTGTGCATCCAATAAGTTCAATTGTGTCATTGGATGAACATTTAGGTCATTTTCGTCCTCCCTAGGCTTATTCTTGTCCAATTAGGGTTTTTAGCTAATCTTGTGCATCCAATTAGTTCATTTGTGTCATTGGATGAACATTTAGGTCATTTTCGTCCTCCCTAGGCTTATTCTTGTCCTATTAGGGTTTTTAACCAATCTTGTGCATCCAATAAGTTCATTTGTGTCATTGGATGAACATTTAGGTCATTTTCGTCCTCCCTAGTCTTATTCTTGTCTAATTAGGGTTTTAAGCAATCTTGTGCATCCAATATGTGTGTTTGTGTCATTGGATGAACATTTCGGTCATTTTCGTCCTGCCAAGTCTTATTCTTGTCCAATTAGGGTTTTTATGCAATCTTGTGCATCCAACATGTGTGTTTGTGTCATTGGACAAACATTTAGGCCAGTTTCGTCCTCCCTAGGCTTATTCTTGTCCAATTAGGGTTTTTAACTAATCTTGTGCATCCAATAAGTTCATTTGTGTCATTAGACGAACATTTCGGTCATTTTCGTCCTCCCTAGGCTTTTTCTTGTCAATTAGGGTTTTTATGCAATCTTGTGCATCCAACAGGTGTGTTTGTGTCATTGGAGGAACATTTAGGTCATTTTCGTCCTCCCTAGGCTTATTCTTGTCCAATTAGGGTTTTTAACCAATCATGTGCATCCAATAAGTTGATTTGTGTCATTGGATGAACATTTAGGTCATTTTCGTCCTCCCTAGGCTTATTCTTGTCCAATTAGGGTTTTTAGCCAATCTTGTGCATCCAATAAGTTCATTTGTGTCAATGGAAGAACATTTAGGTCATTTTCGTCCTCCCTAGGCTTATTCTTGTCCAATTAGCGTTTTAAACCAATCTTGTGCATCCAATATGTTCATTTGTGTCATTGGATAAACATTTAGGTCATTTTCGTCCTCCCTAGTCTTATACTTGTCCAATTAGGGTTTTTAGCCAATCTTGTGCATCCAATAGGTGTGTTTGTGTCATTGGAGGAACATTTAGGTCATTTTCGTCCTCCCTAGTCTTATTCTTGTCCAATTAGGGTTTTTATGCAATCTTGTGCATCCAATAGGTGTGTTTGTGTCATTGGACGAACATTTAGGTCATTTTCGTCCTCCCTATGCTTATTCTTGTCCAGGTAGGGTTTTTAACCAATCTTGTGCATCCAATAAGTTCAGTTGTGTCATTGGATGAACATTTAGGCCATTTTCGTCTTCCCAAGGCTTATTCTTGTCCAATTAGGGTTTTTAGCCAATCTTGTGCATCCAATAAGTTCATTTGTGTCATTGGAGGAACATTTAGGTCATTTTCGTCCACCCTAGGCTTATTCTTGTCCAATTAGGGTTTTTATGCAATCTTGTGCATCCAATAGGTGTGTTTGTGTCATTGGACGAACATTAAGGTCATTTTCGTCCTCTCTAGGATTATTCTTGTCCAATTAGGGTTTTTAACCAATCTTGTGCATCCAATAGGTGTGTTTGTGTCATTGGAGGAACAATTAGGTCATTTTCGTCCTCCCTAGTCTTATTCTTGTCCAATTAGGGTTTTTATGCAATCTTGTGCATCCAATAGGTGTGTTTGTGTCATTGGACGAACATTTAGGTCATTTTCGTCCTCCCTAGGCTTATTCATGTCCGATTAGGGTTTTTAACCAATGTTGTGCATTCAATAAGTTCATTTGTGTCATTGGATGAACATTTAGGTCATTTTCGTCCTCCCTAGTCTTATTCTTGTCCAATTAGGGTTTTTATGCAATCTTGTGCATCCAATAGGTGTGTTTGTGTCATTGGAGGAACATTTAGGTCATTTTCGTCCTCCCTAGTCTTATTCTTGTCCAATTAGGGTTTTTATGCAATCTTGTGCATCCAATAGGTGTGTTTGTGTCATTCGAAGAACATTTAGGTCATTTTTGTCCTCCCTAGGCTTATTCTTGTCCGATTAGGGTTTTTAACCAATCTTGTGCATTCAATAAGTTCATTTGTGTCATTGGATGAACATTTAGGTCATTTTCGTCCTCCCTAGTCTTATTCTTGTCCAATTAGGGTTTTAAGCAATCTTGCGCATCCAATATGTGGGTTTGTGTCATTGGATGAACGTTTAGGTCATTTTCGTCCTCCCTATGCTTATTCTTGTCCAATTAGGGTTTTTATGCAATCTTGTGCATCCAATAGGTGTGTTTGTGTCATTGGAGGAACATTTAGGTCATTTTCGTCCTCCCTAGTCTTATTCTTGTCCAATTAGGGTTTTTATGCAATCTTGTGCATCCAATAGGTGTGTTTGTGTCATTGGACGAACTTTTAGGTCATTTACGTCCTCCCTAGGCTTATTCTTGGCCAATTAGGGTTTTTAACCAATCTTGTGCATCCAATAAGTTCATTTGTGTCATTGGATAAACATTTAGGTCATTTTCGTCCTCCCAAGTCTTATTCCTGTCCAATTAGGGTTTTTATGCAATCTTGTGCATCCAATAGGTGTGTTTGTGTCATTGGAGGAACATTTAGGTCATTTTCGTCCTCCCTAGTCTTATTCTTGTCGAATTAGGGTTTTTATGCAATCTTGTGCATCCAATATGTGTGTTTGTGTCATTGGAGGAATATTTAGGTTATTTTCGTCCTCCCTAGTCTTATTCTTGTCCAATTAGAGTTTTTATGCAATCTTGTGCATCCAATAGGTGTGTTTGTGTCATTGGAGGAACATTTAGGTCATTTTCGTCCTCCCTAGTCTTATTCTTGTCCAATTAGGGTTTTTATGCAATCTTGTGCATCCAATAGGTGTGTTTGTGTCATTGGAGGAACATTGAGGTCATTTTCGTCCTCCCTAGTCTTATTCTTGTCGAATTAGGGTTTTTATGCAATGTTGTGCATCCAAAAGGTGTGTTTCTGTCATTGGAGGAACATTTAGGTCATTTTCGTCCTCCCTAGTCTTATTCTTGTCCAATTAGGGTTTTTATGCAATCTTGTGCATCCAATAGGTGTGTTTGTGTCATTGGAGGAACATTTAGGTCATTTTCGTCCTCCCTAGTCTTATTCTTGTCCAATTAGGGTTTTTATGCAATCTTGTGCATCCAATAGGTGTGTTTGTGTCATTGGAAGAACATTTAGGTAATTTTCATCCTCCCTAGGCTTATTCTTGTCCGATTAGGGTTTTTAACCAATCTTGTGCATTCAATAAGTTCATTTGTGTCATTGGATGAACATTTAGGTCATTTTCGTCCTCCCTTGTCTTATTCTTGTCCAATTAGGGTTTTAAGCAATCTTGTGCATCCAATATGTGGGTTTGTGTCGTTGGATGAACGTTTAGGTCATTTTCGTCCTCCCTATGCTTATTCTTGTCCAATTAGGGTTTTTATGCAATCTTGTGCATCCAATAGGTGTGTTTGTGTCATTGGAGGAACATTTAGGTCATTTTCGTCCTCCCTAGTCTTATTCTTGTCCAATTAGGGTTTTTATGCAATCTTGTGCATCCAATAGGTGTGTTTGTGTCATTGGACGAACATTTAGGTCATTTTCGTCCTCCCTAGGCTTATTCTTGTCCAATTAGGGTTTTTAACCAATCTTGTGCATCCAATAAGTTCATTTGTGTCATTGGATGAACATTTAGGTAATTTTCGTCGTCCTTAGTCTTATTCTTGTCGAATTAGGTTTTTATGCAATCTTGTGCATCCAATAGGTGTGTTTGTGTCATTGGAGGAACATTTAGGTCATTTTCGTCCTCCCTAGTCTTATTCTTGTCCAATTAGGGTTTTTATGCAATCTTGTGCATCCAATAGGTGTGTTTGTGTCATTGGACGAAATTTTTGGTCATTTTCGTCCTCCCTAGTCTTATTCTTGTCCAATTAGGGTTTTAAGCAATCTTGTGCATCCAATATGTGTGTTTGTGTCATTGGATGAACATTTAGGTAATTTTCGTCCTCCCTATGCTTATTCTTGTCCAATTAGGGTTTTTATCCAATCTTGTGCATACAATAAGTTCATTTGTGTCATTGGATGAACATTTAGGTCATTTCCGTCCTCCCTAGTCTTATTCTTGTCCAATTAGGGTTTTTATGCAATCTTGTGCATCCAATAGGTGTGTTTGTGTCATTGGAGGAACATTTAGGTCATTTTCGTCCTCCCTAGTCTTATTCTTGTCCAATTAGGGTTTTTATGCAATCTTGTGCATCCAATAGGTGTGTTTGTGTCATTAGACGAGCATTTAGGTCATTTTCGTCCTCCCTAGGCTTATTCTTGTGCAATTAGGGTTTTTAACCAATATTGTGCATCCAATAAGTTCATTTGTGTCACTCGACGAACATTTAGGTCATTTTCGTCCTCCCTAGGCTTATTCTTGTCCAATTAGGGTTTTTAACCAATCATGTGCATCCAATAAGTTCATTTGTGTTATTGGATGAACATTTAGGTCATTTTCGTCCTCCCTAGGCTTATTCTTGTCCAATTAGGGTTTTTAACCAATCTTGTGCATCGAATAAGTTCATTTGTGTCAATGGATGAACATTTAGGTCATATTCGTCCTCCCTAGTCTTATTCTTGTCCAATTATGGTTTTTAGCCAATCTTGTGCATCCAATAAGTTCATTTGTGTCATTGGAGGAACATTTAGGTCATTTTCGTCCTCCCTAGACTTATTCTTGTCCAATTAGGGTTTTTAACCAATCTTGTGTATCCAATAAGTTCATTTGTGTCATTGGATGATCATTTAGGTCATTTTCGTCTTCCCTAGGCTTATTCTTGTCCAATTAGGGGTTTTAACCAATCTTGTGCATCCAATAGGTGTGTTTGTGTCATTGGAAAAACATTTAGGTCATTTTCGTCCTGCCTAGTCTTATTCTTGTCCAATTAGGGTTTTTATGTAATCTTGTGCATCCAATAGGTGTGTTTGTGTCATTGGACGAACATTTAGGTCATTTTCGTCCTCCCTAGGCTTATTCTTGTCCAATTAGGTTTTTTAACCAACCTTGTGCATCCAATAAGTTTATTTGTGTCATTGGTTGAACATTTAGGTCATTTTCGTCCTCCCTAGGCTTTTTCTTGTCCAATTAGGGTTTTTAACCAACCTTGTGCATCCAATAAGTTCATTTGTGTCATTGGAGGAACATTTAGGTCATTTTCGTCCTCCCTAGTCTTATTCTTGTCCAATTAGGGTTTTATGCAATCTTGTGCATCCAAAAGGTGTGTTTGTGTCATTGGACGAACATTTAGGTCATTTTCGCCCTCCCTAGGCTTATTCTTGTCCAATTAGGGTTTTTAACCAATCTTGTGCATCCAATAAGTTCAATTGTGTCATTGGATGAACATTTAGGTCATTTTCGTCCTCCCTAGGCTTATTCTTGTCCAATTAGGGTTTTTAGCCAATCTTGTGCATCCAATTAGTTCATTTGTGTCATTGGATGAACATTTAGGTCATTTTCGTCCTCCCTAGGCTTATTCTTGTCCTATTAGGGTTTTTAACCAATCTTGTGCATCCAATAAGTTCATTTGTGTCATTGGATGAACATTTAGGTCATTTTCGTCCTCCCTAGTCTTATTCTTGTCCAATTAGGGTTTTATGCAATCTTGTGCATCCAATAGGTGTGTTTGTGTCATTGGACGAACATTTAGGTCATTTTCGCCCTCCCTAGGCTTATTCTTGTCCAATTAGGGTTTTTAACCAATCTTGTGCATCCAATAAGTTCAATTGTGTCATTGGATGAACATTTAGGTCATTTTCGTCCTCCCTAGGCTTATTCTTGTCCAATTAGGGTTTTTAGCTAATCTTGTGCATCCAATTAGTTCATTTGTGTCATTGGATGAACATTTAGGTCATTTTCGTCCTCCCTAGGCTTATTCTTGTCCTATTAGGGTTTTTAACCAATCTTGTGCATCCAATAAGTTCATTTGTGTCATTGGATGAACATTTAGGTCATTTTCGTCCTCCCTAGTCTTATTCTTGTCTAATTAGGGTTTTAAGCAATCTTGTGCATCCAATATGTGTGTTTGTGTCATTGGATGAACATTTCGGTCATTTTCGTCCTGCCAAGTCTTATTCTTGTCCAATTAGGGTTTTTATGCAATCTTGTGCATCCAACATGTGTGTTTGTGTCATTGGACAAACATTTAGGCCAGTTTCGTCCTCCCTAGGCTTATTCTTGTCCAATTAGGGTTTTTAACTAATCTTGTGCATCCAATAAGTTCATTTGTGTCATTAGACGAACATTTCGGTCATTTTCGTCCTCCCTAGGCTTTTTCTTGTCAATTAGGGTTTTTATGCAATCTTGTGCATCCAACAGGTGTGTTTGTGTCATTGGAGGAACATTTAGGTCATTTTCGTCCTCCCTAGGCTTATTCTTGTCCAATTAGGGTTTTTAACCAATCATGTGCATCCAATAAGTTGATTTGTGTCATTGGATGAACATTTAGGTCATTTTCGTCCTCCCTAGGCTTATTCTTGTCCAATTAGGGTTTTTAACCAATCTTGTGCATCCAATAAGTTCATTTGTGTCATTGCATGAACATTTAGGTCATTTTCGTCCTCCCTAGGCTTAATCTGGTCCAATTAGGGTTTTTAGCCAATCTTGTGCATCCAATAAGTTCATTTGTGACATTGGAGGAACATTTAGGTCTTTTTTCGTCCTCCCTATGCTTATTCTTGTCCAATTAGGGTTTTTAACCAATCTTGTGCATCGAATAAGTTCATTTGTGTCATTGGATGAACATTTAGGTCATATTCGTCCTCCCTAGTCTTATTCTTGTCCAATTATGGTTTTTAGCCAATCTTGTGCATCCAATAAGTTCATTTGTGTCATTGGAGGAACATTTAGGTCATTTTCGTCCTCCCTAGGCTTATTCTTGTCCAATTAGGGTTTTTAACCAATCTTGTGTATCCAATAAGTTCATTTGTGTCATTGGATGAACATTTAGGTCATTTTCGTCTTCCCTAGGCTTATTCTTGTCCAATTAGGGGTTTTAACCAATCTTGTGCATCCAATAGGTGTGTTTGTGTCATTGGAAAAACATTTAGGTCATTTTCGTCCTGCCTAGTCTTATTCTTGTCCAATTAGGGTTTTTATGTAATCTTGTGCATCCAATAGGTGTGTTTGTGTCATTGGACGAACATTTAGGTCATTTTCGTCCTCCCTAGGCTTATTCTTGTCCAATTAGGGTTTTTAACCAATCTTGTGCATCCAATAAGTTCATTTGTGTCATTTGATGAACATTTGGGTCATTTTCGTCCTCCCTAGGCTTATTCTTGTCCAATTAGGGTTTTTAACCAATCTTGTGCATCCAATAAGTTCATTTGTGTCATTGGATGAACATTTAGGTCATTTTCGTCCTCCCTAGGCTTATTCTTGTCCAATTAGGGTTTTAAGCAATCTTGTGCATCCAATATGTGTGTTTGTGTCATTGGATAACCATTTTGGTCATTTTCGTCCTCCCTATGCTTATTCTTGTCCAATTAGGGTTTTTAACCAATCTTGTGCATCCAATAAGTTCATTTGTGTCATTGGATGAACATTTAGGTCATTTTCGTCCTCCCTAGGCTTATTCTTGTCCAATTAGGGTTTTAAGCAATCTTGTGCATCCAATATGTGTGTTTGTGTCATTGGACGAAATTTTAGGTCATTTTCGTCCTCCCTAGGCTTATTCTTGTCCAATTAGGGTTTTTAACCAATCTTGTGCATCCAATAAGTTCATTTGTGTCATTGGATGAACATTTAGGTCATTTTCGTCCTCCCTAGGCTTAGTCTTGTTCAATTAGGGTTTCTAACCAATCTTGTGCATCCAATAGGTGTGTTTGTGTCATTGGATGAACATTTAGGTCATTTTCGTCCTCCCTAGTCTTATTCTTGTCCAATTAGGGTTTTAAGCAATCTTGTGCATCCAATAAGTTCATTTGTGTCATTGGATTTATATTTAGGTCATTTTCATCCTCCCTAGGCTTATTCTTGTCCAATTAGGGTTTCTAACCAATCTTGTGCATCCAATAGGTGTGTTTGTGTCATTGGATGAACATTTAGGTCATTTTCGTCCTCCCTAGGCTTATTCTTGTCCAATTAGGGTTTTTAACCAATCTTGTGCATCCAATAAGTTCATTTGTGTCATTGGATTAACATTTAGGTCAATTTCGTCCTTCCTAGGCTTATTCTTGTCCAATTAGGGTTTCTAACAAATCTTGTGCATCCAATAGGTGTTTTTGTGTCATTGGATGAACATTTAGGTCATTTTCGTCCTCCCTAGGCTTATTCTTGTCCAATTACGGTTTTTAACCAATCTTGTGCATCCAATAAGTTCATTTGTGTCATTGGATTAACATTTAGGTCATTTTCGTCCTTCCTAGGCTTATTCTTGTCCAATTAGGGTTTCTAACCAATCTTGTGCATCCAATAGGTGTGTTTGTGTCATTGGATGAACATTTAGGTCATTTTCGTCCTCCCTAGTCTTATTCTTGTCCAATTAGGGTTTTAAGCAATCTTGTGCATCCAATAAGTTCATTTGTGTCATTGGATTAACATTTAGGTCATTTTCGTCCACCCTATGCTTATTCTTGTCCAATTAGGGTTTTTAACCAATCATGTGCATCCAATAAGTTCATTTGTGTCATTGGATGAACATTTAGGTTATTTTCGTCCTCCCTAGTCTTATTCTTGTCCAATTAGGGTTTTAAGCAATCTTGTGCATCCAATAAGTTCATTTGTGTCATTGGATGAATAGTTAGGTCATTTTCGTCCTCCATAGGCTTATTCTTGTCAAATTAGGGTTTCTAACCAATCGTGTGCATCCAATAGGTGTGTTTGTGTCATTGGATGAACATTTAGGTCATTTTCGTCCTCCCTCGACTTATTCTTGTCCAATTAGGGTTTTTAACCAATCTTGTTCATCCAATAAGTTCATTTGTGTCATTGGATTAACATTTAGGTCATTTTCGTCCTTCCTAGGCTTATTCTTGTCCAATTAGGATTTCTAACCAATCTTGTGCATCCAATAGGTGTGTTTGTGTCATTGGATGAACATTTAGGTCATTTTCGTCCTCCCTAGGCTTATTCTTGTCCAATTAGGGTTTTTAACCAATCTTGTGCATCCAATAAGTTCATTTGTGTCATTGGATTAACATTTAGGTCATTTTCGTCCTCCCTAGGCTTATTCTTGTCCAATTAAGGTTTCTAAACAATCTTGTGCATCCAATAGGTGTGTTTGTGTCATTGGATGAACATTTAGGTCATTTTCGTCCTCCCTAGGCTTATTCTTGTCCAATTAGGGTTTTTAACCAATCTTGTGCATCCAATAAGTTCATTTGTGTCATTGGATGAACAATTAGGTCATTTTCGTCCACCCTAAGCTTATTCTTGTCCAATTAGGGTTTTTAACCAATCTTATGCATCCAATAAGTTCATTTGTGTCATTGGATGAACATTTAAGTCATTTTCGTCCTCCCTAGGCTTATTCTTGTCCAATTAGGGTTTTTAACCAATCTTGTGCATCCAATAGGTGTGTTTGTGTCATTGGATGAACATTTAGGTCATTTTCGTCCTCCCTAGGCTTATTCTTGTCCAATTAGGGTTTTTAACCAATCTTGTGCATCCAATAAGTTCATTTGTGTCTTTGGATTAACATTTAGGTCATTTTCGTCCTCCCTAGGCTTATTCTTGTCCAATAAGGGTTTCTAACCAATCTTGTGCATCCAATAGGTGTGTTTGTGTCATTGGATGAACATTTAGGTCATTTTCGTCCTCCCTAGGCTTATTCTTGTCCAATTAGGGTTTTTAACCAATCTTGTGCATCCAATAAGTTCATTTGTGTCATTGGATGAACGTTTAGGTCATTTTCGTCCTCCAAAGGCTTATTCTTGTCCAATTAGGGTTTCTAACCAATCTTGTGCATCCAATAGGTGTGTTTGTGTCATTGGATGAACATTTAGGTCATTTTCGTCCTCCCTAGGCTTATTCTTGTCCAATTAGGGTTTTTAACCAATCTTGTGCATCCAATAAGTTCATTTGGTTCATTGGATGAACATTTAGGTCATTTTCGTCCTCCCTAGTCTTATTCTTGTCCAATTAGGGTTTTTATGCAATCTTGTGCATCCAATAGGTGTGTTTGTGTCATTGGAGGAACATTTAGGTCATTTTCGTCCTCCCTAGTCTTATTCTTGTCCAATTAGGGTTTTTATGCAATCTTGTGCATCCAATAGGTGTTTTTGTGTCATTGGAAGAACATTTAGGTCATTTTCGTCCTCCCTAGGCTTATTCTTGTCCGATTAGGGTTTTTAACCAATCTTGTGCATTCAATAAGTTCATTTGTGTCATTGGATGAACATTTAGGTCATTTTCGTCCTCCCTAGGCTTATTCTTGTCCAATTAGGGTTTTTAACCAATATTGTGCATCCAATAAGTTCATTTGTGTCATTGGATGAACATTTAGGTCATTTTCGTCCTCCCTAGGCTTATTCATGTCCAAAAAGGGTTTTTAACCAATCTTTTGCATCCAATAAGTTCATTTGTGTCATTGGATGAACATTTAGGTCATTTTCGTCCTCCCTAGGCTTATTCTTGTCCAATTAGGGTTTTTAACCAATCTTGTGCATCCAATAAGTTCATTTGTGTCATTAGATGAACATTTAGGCCATTTTCGTCCTCCCTAGTCTTTTTCTTGTCCAATTAGGGTTTTTATGCAATCTTGTGCATCCAATAGGTGTGTTTGTGTCATTGGAGGAACATTTAGGTCATTTTCGTCCTCCCTAGTCTTATTCTTGTCCAATTAGGGTTTTTATGCAATCTTGTGCATCCAATAGGTGTGTTTGTGTCATTGGATGATCATTTAGGTCATTTTCGTCCTCCCTAGACTTATTCTTGTCCAATTAGGGTTTTTAACCAATCTTGTGCATCCAATAAGTTCATTTGTGTCATTGGATGAACATTTAGGTCATTTTCGTCCTCCCTAGGCTTATTCTTGTCCAATTAGGGTTTTAAGCAATCTTGTGCATCCAATATGTGTGTTTGTGTCATTGGATGAACATTTAGGTCATTTTCGTCCTCCCTATGCTTATTCTTGTCCAATTAAGGTTTTTAACCAATCTTGTGCATCCAATAAGTTCATTTGTGTCATTGGATGAACATTTAGGTCATTTCTGTCCTCCCTAGTCTTTTTCTTGTCCAATTAGGGTTTTTATGCAATCTTGTGCATCCAATAGGTGTGTTTGTGTCATTGGAGGAACATTTAGGTCATTTTCGTCCTCCCTAGTCTTATTCTTGTCCAATTAGGGTTTTTATGCAATCTTGTGCATCCAATAGGTGTGTTTGTGTCATTAGACGAACATTTAGGTCATTTTCGTCCTCCCTAGGCTTATTCTTGTCCAATTAGGGTTTTTAACCAATCTTGTGCATCCAATAAGTTCATTTGTGTCATTCGACGAACATTTAGGTCATTTTCGTCCTCCCTAGGCTTATTCTTGTCCAATTAGGGTTTTTAACCAATCATGTGCATCCAATAAGTTCATTTGTGTTATTGGATGAACATTTAGGATTTTCGTCCTCCCTAGGCTTATTCTTGTCCAATTAGGGTTTTTAACCAATCTTGTGCATCGAATAAGTTCATTTGTGTCATTGGATGAACATTTAGGTCATTTTCGTCTTCCCTAGGCTTATTCTTGTCCAATTAGGGGTTTTAACCAATCTTGTGCATCCATTAGGTGTGTTTGTGTCATTGGAAAAACATTTAGGTCATTTTCGTCCTGCCTAGTCTTATTCTTGTCCAATTATGGTTTTTATGTAATCTTGTGCATCCAATAGGTGTGTTTGTGTCATTGGACGAACATTTAGGTCATTTTCGTCCTCCCTAGGCTTATTCTTGTCCAATTAGGTTTTTTAACCAACCTTGTGCATCCAATAAGTTTATTTGTGTCATTGGTTGAACATTTAGGTCATTTTCGTCCTCCCTAGGCTTTTTCTTGTCCAATTAGGGTTTTTAACCAACCTTGTGCATCCAATAAGTTCATTTGTGTCATTGGAGGAACATTTAGGTCATTTTCGTCCTCCCTAGTCTTATTCTTGTCCAATTAGGGTTTTATGCAATCTTGTGCATCCAAAAGGTGTGTTTGTGTCATTGGACGAACATTTAGGTCATTTTCGCCCTCCCT
>JBBPBR010000053.1:74112-101144 GCA_037974775.1 Cicer pinnatifidum
CTAATTGGACAAGAATAAGCCTAGTGAGGACGAAAATGACCTAATTGATCATCCAATGACACAAACACACCTATTGGATGCACAAGATTTGCTAAAAACCCTAATTGGACAAGAATATGCCTAGGGAGGACGAAAATAACCTAAATGTTAATCCAATGACACAAATGAACTTATTGGATGCACAAGATTGGTTAAAAACACTAATTGGACAAGAATAAGCCTAGGAAGGACGAAAATAACCTAATTGATCATCCAATGACACAAACACACCTATTGGATGCACAAGATTGGTTAAAAACCCTCATTGGACAAGAATATGCCTAGGGAGGACGAAAATGACCTAAATATTAATTCAATGACACAAACAAAGTTATTGGATGCACAAGATTGGTTAAAAACCCTAATTGGACAAGAATAAGTGTAGGGAGGACGAAAATGACCTAATTGATCATCCAATGACACAAAGACACCTATTGGATGCACAAGATTGGTTAAAAACCCTAGTTGGACAAGAATATGCCTAGGGAGGACGAAAATGACCTAATTGATCATCCAATGACACAAATGAACTTATTGGATGCACAAGATTTTTTAAAACCCCTAATTGGACAAGAATAAGCCTAGGGAGGACGAAAATGACCTAATTGATCATCCAATGACACAAACACACCTATTGGATGCACAAGATTGGTTAAAAACCCTAATTGGACAAGAATATGCCTAGGGAGGACGAAAATGACCTAAATATTAATTCAATGAAACAAACAAACTTATTGGATGCACAAGATTGGTTAAAAACCCTAATTGGACAAGAAAAAGCCTAGGGAGGACGAAAATGACCTAATTGATCATCAAATGACACAAACACACCTATTGGATGAACAAGATTTGTTAAAAACCCTAATTGGACAAAAATATGCCTAGCGAGGACGAAAATGACCTAAATATTAATTCAATGACACAAACAAAGTTATTGGATGCACAAGATTGGTTAAAAACCCTAATTGGACAAGAATAAGCCTAGGGAGGACGAAAATGACCTAATTGATCATCCAATGACACAAACACACCTATTGGATGCACAAGATTGGTTAAAAACCCTAATTGGACAAGAATAAGCCTAGGGAGGACGAAAATGACCTAATTGATCATCCAATGACACAAACACACCTATTGGATACACAAGATTGGTTAAAAACCCTAATTGGACAAGAATAATTCTAGGGGGGACGAAAATGACCTAAATGTTAATCCAATGAAACAACTCAACTTATTGGATGCACAAGATTGGTTAAAAACCCTAATTGGACAAGAATAAGCCTAGGGAGGACGAAAACGACCTAATTGATCATCCAATGACACAAACACACCTATTGGATGCACAAGATTGGTTAAAAACCCTAATTGGACAAGAATAAGCCTAGGGACGACGAAAATGTCCTAAATGTTAATCCGATGACATAACTCAACTTATTGGATGCACAAGATTGGTTAAAAACCCTAATTGGACAAGAATAAGCCTAGGGAGGACGAAAATGACCTAATTGATCATCCAATGACACAAACACACCTATTGGATGCACAAGATTGGTTAAAAACCCTAATTGGACAAGAATAAGCTTAGGGAGTACGAAAATGACCTAAATATTAATCCAATGACACAAATTAACTTATTGGATGCACAAGATTGGTTAAAAACCCTAATTGGACAAGAATATGCCTAGGGAAGACGAAAATGACCTAATTGATCATCCAATGACACAAACACACCTATTGGATGCACAAGATTGGTTAAAAAAACCCTAATTGGACAAGAATATGCCTAGGGAGGACGAAAATGACCTAAATATTAATTCAATGACACAAACAAACTTATTGGATGCACAAGATTGGTTAAAAACCCTAATTGGACAAGAATAAGCCTAGGGAGGAAGAAACTGACCTAATCGATTATCCAATGACACAAAGACACCTATTGGAAGCACAAGATTGGTTAAAAACCCTAATTGGACAAGAATATGCCTAGGGAGGACGAAAATGACCTAAATGTTAATCCAATGACACAAATGAACTTATTGGATGCACAAGATTGGTTAAAAACCCTAATTGGACAAGAATAAGCCTAGGGAGGACGAAAAATGACCTAATTGATCATCCAATGCCACAAACACACCTATTGGATAAACAAGATTGGTTAAAAACCCTAATTGGACAAGAATATGCCTAGGGAGGACGAAAATGACCTAAATATTAATTCAATGACACAAACAAAGTTATTGGATGCACAAGATTGGTTAAAAACCCTAATCGGACAAGAATATGCCTAGGGAGGACGAAAATGACCTAATTGATCATCCAATGACACAAACACACCTATTGGATGCACAAGATTGGTTAAAAACCCTAATTGGACAAGAATATGCCTAGGGAGGACGAAAATGACCTAAATATTAATTCAATGACACAAACAAAGTTATTGGATGCACAAGATTGGTTAAAAACCCTAATTGGACAAGAATATGTCTAAGGAGGACGAAAATGACCTAAATGTTAATCCAATGACACAAATGAACTTATGGGATGCACAACATTGGTTAAAAACCCTAATTGGACAAGAGTAAGCCTAGGAACGACGAAAATAACCTAATTGATCATCCAATGACACAAATACACCTATTGGATGCACAAGATTGGTTAAAAACCCTAATTGGACAAGAATATGCCTAGGGAGGACGAAAATGACCTAATTGATCATCCAATGACACAAATGAACTTATTGGATGCACAAGATTTGTTAAAAACCCTAATTGGACAAGAATAAGCCTAGGGAGGACGAAAATGACCTAATTGATCATCCAATGACACAAACACACCTATTGGATGCACAAGATTGGTTAAAAACCCTAATTGGACAAGAATATGCCTAGGGAGGACGAAAATGACCTAAATATTAATTCAATGACACAAGCAAAGTTATTGGATGCACAAGATTGGTTAAAAACCCTAATTGGACAAGAATAAGTCTAGGGAGGACGAAAATGACCTAATTGATCATCCAATGACACAAACACACCTATTGGATGCACAAGATTGGTTAAAAACCCTAATTGGACAAGAATATGCCTAGGGAGGACGAAAATGACCTAATTGATCATCCAATGACACAAATGAACTTATTGGATGCACAAGATTTGTTAAAAACCCTAATTGGACAAGAATAAGCCTAGGGAGGACTAAAAAGACCTAATTGATCATCCAATGACACAAACACACCTATTGGATGCACAAGATTGGTTAAAAACCCTAATTGGACAAGAATATACCTAGGGAGGACGAAAATGACCTAAATATTAATTCAATGACACAAACAAAGTTATTGGATGCACAAGATTGGTTAAAAACCCTAATTGGACAAGAATAAGTCTAGGGAGGACGAAAATGACCTAATTGATCATCCAATGACACAAACACACCTATTGGATGCACAAGATTGGTTAAAAACCCTAATTGGACAAGAATATGCCTAGGGAGGACGAAAATGACCTTTATTGATCATCCAATGACACAAACACACCTATTGGATGCACAAGATCGGTTAAAAACCCTAATTGGACAAGAATAAGCCTAGGGAGGACGAAAGTGACCTAATTGATCATCCAATGACACAAACACACCTATTGGATGCACAAGATTGGTTAAAAACCCTAATTGGACAAGAATATGCCTAGGGAGGACGAAAATGACCTAATTGATCATCCAATGACACAAATGAACTTATTGGATGCACAAGATTAGTTAAAAACCCTAATTGGACAAGAATCAGCCTAGGGAGGACGAAAATAACCTAATTGATCATCCAATGACACAAACACACCTATTGGATGCACAAGATTGGTCTAAAACTCTAATTGGACAAGATTATGCCTAGGGAGGACGAAAATGACCTAAATGTTAATCCAATGACACAAATGAACGTATTGGATGCACAAGATTGGTTAAAAACCCTAATTGGACAAGAATAAGCCTAGGGAGGACGAAAATAACCTAATTGATCATCCAATGACACAAACACACCTATTGGGTGCACAAGATTGGTTAAAAACCCTAATTGGACAAGAATATGCGTAGGGAGGACGAAAATGACATAATGTTAATCCAATGACACAAATGAACTTATTGGATGCACAAGATTGGTTAAAAACCCTAATTGGACAAGAATATGCCTAGGGAGGACGAAAATGACCTAATTGATCATCCAATGACACAAACACACCTATTGGATGCACAAGATTGGTTAAAAACCCTAATTGGACAAGAATAAGTCTAGGGAGGAAGAAAATGACCTAAATGTGAATCCAATGACACAACTCAACTTATTGGATGCACAAGATTGGTTAAAAACCCTAATTGGACAAGAATATGCCTAGGTAGGACGAAAATGACCTAAATATTAATTCAATGACACAAATGAACTAATTGGATGCACAAGATTGGTTAGAAACCCTAATTGGACAAGAATAAGCATAGGGAGGACGAAAATGACCTAATTGATCATCCAATGACACAAACACACCTATTGGATGCACAAGATTGGTTAAAAACCCTAATTGGACAAGAATATGCCTAGGGAGGACGAAAATGACCTAAATATTAATTCAATGACACAAATGAACTTATTGGATGCACAAGATTGGTTAAACACCCTAATTGGACAAGAATAAGCATAGAGAGGACGAAAATGACCTAATTGATCATCCAATGACACAAACACACCTATTGGATGCACAAGATTGGTTAAAAACCCTAATTGGACAAGAATATGCCTAGGGAGGACGAAAATGACCTAATTGATCATCCAATGACACAAACACACCTATTGGATGCACAAGATTGGTTAAAAACCCTAATTGGACAAGAATAAGCCTAGGGAGGACGAAAATGACCTAATTGATCATCCAATGACACAAACACACCTATTGGATGCACAACATAGGTTAAAAACCCTAATTGGACAAGAATATGCCTAGGGAGGACGAAAATGACCTAATTCATCATCCAATGACACAAACACACCTATTGGATGCACAAGATTGGTTAAAAACCCTAATTGGACAAGAATAAGCCTAGGGAGGACGAAAATGACCTAATTGATCATCCAATGACACAAACACACCTATTGGATGCACAAGATTGGTTAGAAACCCTAATTGGACAAGAATAAGCCTAGGGAGGACAAAAATGAACTAATTGATCATCCAATGACACAAACACACCTATTGGATGCACAAGATTGGTTAAAAACCCTAATTGGACAAGAATAAGCCTAGGGAGGACGAAAATGACCTAATTGATCATCCAATGACACAAACACACCTATTGGATGCACAAGATTGGTTAAAAACCCTAATTGGACAAGAATAAGCCTAGGGAGGACGAAAATGACCTAATTGATCATCCAATGACACAAACACACATCTATTGGATGCACAAGATTGGTTAAAAACCCTAGTTGGACAAGAATATGCCTAGGGAGGACGAAAATGACCTAATTGATCATCCAATGACACAAACACACCTATTGGATGCACAAGATTGGTTAAAAACCCTAGTTGGTCAAGAATATGCCTAGGGAGGACGAAAATGACCTAATTGATCATCCAATGACACAAACACACCTATTGGATGCACAAGATTGGTTAAAAACCCTAATTGGACAAGAATAAGCCTAGGGAGGACGAAAATGACCTAATTGATCATCCAATGACACAAACACACCTATTGGATGCACAAGATTGGTTAAAAACCCTAATTGGACAAGAATAAGCCTAGGGAGATTGAAAATGACCTAAATGTTCATCCAATGACACAACTCAACTTATTGGATGCACAAGATTGGTTAAAAACCCTAATTGGACAAGAATAAGCCTAGGGAGGACGAAAATGACCTAATTGATCATCCAATGACACAAACACACCTATTGGATGCCCAAGATTGGTTAAAAACTATAGTTGGACAAGAACATGCCTAGGGAGGACGAAAATGACCTAATTGATCATCCAAATACACTAATGAACTTATTGGATGCACAAGATTGGTTAAAAACCCTAATTGGACAAGAATAAGCCTAGGGAGGACGAAAATGACCTAATTGATCATCCAATGACACAAACACACCTATTGGATGCACAAGATTGGTTAAAAACCCTAACTAGACAAGAATATGCCTAGGGATGACGAAAATGACCTAATTGATCATCCAATGACACAAACACACCTATTGGATGCACAAGATTGGTTAAAAACCCTAATTTGACAAGAATATGACTAGGGAGGACGAATATGACCTAAATGTTAATCCAATAACACAAATGAACTTATTGGATGCACAAGATTGGTTAAAAACCCTAATTGGACAAGAATAAGCCTAGGGAGGACGAAAATGACCTAATTGATCATCCAATGACACAAACACACCTATTGGATGCACAAGATTGGTTAAAAACCCTAATTGGACAAGAATAAGCCTAGGAAGGACTAAAATGACCTAATTGATCTTCCAATGACACAAACACACCTATTGGATGCACAAGATTGGTTAAATCCCTAATTGGACAAGAATATGCCTAGGGAGGACGAAAATGACCTAATTGATCATCCAATGACACAAACACACCTATTGGATGCACAAGATTGGTTAAAAACCATAATTGGACAAGAATAAGCCTAGGGAGGACGAAAATGACCTAATTGATCAGCCAATGATACAAACACACCTATTGGATGCACAAGATTGGTTAAAAACCCTAATTGGACAGGAATAAGCCTAGGGAGGACGAAAATGACCTAATTGATCATCCAATGACACAAACACACCTATTGGATGCACAAGATTGGTTAAAAACCCTAATTGGACAAGAATAAGCCTAGGGAGGACGAAAATGACCTAATTGATCATCCAATGACACAAACACACCTATTGGATGCACAAGATTGGTTAAAAACCCTAGTTGGACAAGAATATGCCTAGGGAGGACGAAAATGACCTAATTGATCATCCAATGACACAAATGAACTTATTGGATGCACAAGATTGGTTAAAAACCCTAATTGGACAAGAATAAGCCTAGGGAGGACGAAAATGACCTAATTGATCATCCAATGACACAAATGAACTTATCGGATGCACAAGATTGGTTAAAAACCCTAATTGGACAAGAATAAGCCTAGGGAGGACGAAAAAGACCTAATTGATCATCCAATGACACAAACACACCTATTGGATGCACAATATTGGTTAATAACCCTAATTGGACAAGAATATGGTTAGGGAGGACGAAAATGACATAAATGTTAATCCAATGACAGAACTCAACTTATTGGATGCACAAGATTGGTTAAAAACCCTAATTGGACAAGAATAAGCCTAGGGAGGACGACAATGACCTAATTGATCATCCAATGACACAAACACACCTATTGGATGCACAAGATTGGTTAAAAACCCTAGTTGGACAAGAATATGCCTAGGGGGGACGAAAATGACCTAATTGATCATCCAATGACACAAACACACCTATTGGATGCACAAGATTGGTTAAAAACCCTAATTGGACAAGAATAAGCCTAGGGAGGACGACAATGACCTAATTTATCATCCAATGACACAAACACACCTATTGGATGCACAAGATTGGTTAAAAACCCTAATTGGACAAGAATAAGCCTAGGGAGGACGACAATGACCTAATTGATCATCCAATGACACAAACACACCTATTGGATGCACAAGATTGGTTAAAAACCCTAATTGGATAAGAATAAGCCTAGGGAGGACGAAAATGACCTAATTGATCATCCAATGACACAAACACACCTATTAGATGCACAAGATTGGTTAAAAACCCTAATTGGACAAGAATATGCCTAGGGAGGATGTAAATGACCTAATTGATCATCCAATGACACAAACACACCTATTGGATGCACAAGATTGGTTAAAAACCCTAATTGGACAAGAATATGCCTAGGGAGGACGTAAATGACCTAATTGATCAACCAATGACACAAACACACCTATTGGATGCACAAGATTGGTTAAAAACCCTAATTGGACAAGAATATGCCTAGGGAGGACGAAAATGACCTAATTGATCATCCAATGACACAAACACACCTATTGGATGCACAAGATTGGTTAAAAACCCTAATTGGACAAGAATAAGCCTAGGGAGGACGAAAATGACCTAATTGATCATCTATTGCCACAAACACACCTATTGGATGCACAAGATTGGTTCAACACCTATTGGATGCACAAGATTGGTTAAAAACCCTAATTGGACAAGAATAAGCCTAGGGAGGACGAAAATAACCTAATTGATCATCCAATGACACATACACACCTATTGGATGCACAAGATTGGTTAAAAACCCTAATTGGACAAGAATATGCCTAGGGAGGACGTAAATGACCTAATTGATCATCCAATGACACAAACACACCTATTGGATGCACAAGATTGGTTAAAAACCCTAAATGGACAAGAATTTGCCTAGGGAGGACGAAAATGACCTAATTGATCATCCAATGACACAAACACACCTATTGGATGCACAAGATTGGTTAAAAACCCTAATTGGACAACAATAAGCCTAGAGAGGACGAAAATGACCTAATTGATCCTCCAATGACACAAATACACCTATTGGATGCACAAGATTGGTTAAAAACCCTAATTGGACAAGAATAAGCCTAGGGAGGACGAAAATGACCTAATTGATCATCCAATGACACAAACACACCTATTGGATGCACAAGATTGGTTAAAAACCCTAATTGGACAACAATAAGCCTAGGGAAGACGAAAATGACCTAATTGATCATCCAATGACACAAACACACCTATTGGATGCACAAGATTGGTTAAAAACCCTAATTGGACAAGAATAAGCCTAGGGAGGACGAAAATGACCTAATTGATCATCCTATGACACAAACACACCTATTGGATGCACAAGATTGGTTAAAAATCCTAGTTGGACAAGAATATGCCTAGGGAGGACGAAAATGACCTAATTGATAATCCAATGACACAAATGAACTTATTGGATGCACAAGATTTGTTAAAAACCCTAATTGGACAAGAATAAGCCTAAGGAGTACGAAAATGACCTAATTGATCATCCAATGACACAAACACACCTATTGGATGCACAAGATTGGTTAAAAACCCTAATTGGACAAGAATAAGCCTAGGGAGGCCGAAAATGACCTAATTGATCATCCAATGACACAAACACACCTGTTGGATGAACAAGATTGGTTAAAAACCCTAATTGGACAAGAATAAGCCTAGGGAGGACGAAAATGACCTAATTGATCATCCAATGACACAAACACACCTATTGGATGCACAAGATTGGTTAAAAACCCTAATTGGACAAGAATAAGCCTAGGGAGGACGAAAATGACCTAATTGATCATCCAATAACACAAACACACCTATTGGATGCACAAGATTGGTTAAAAACCCTAGTTGGACAAGAATATGCCTAGGGAGGACGAAAATGACCTAATTGATCATCCAATGAACTAAATGAACTTATTGGATGCACAAGATTGGTTAGAAACCCTAGTTGGACAAGAATATGCCTAGGGAGGACGAAAATGACCTAATTGATCATCCAATGACACAAATGAACTTATTGGATGCACAAGATTTGTTAAAAACCCTAATTGGACAAGAATAAGCCTAGGGAGGACGAAAATGACCTAATTGATCATCCAATGACACAAACACACCTATTGGATGCACAAGATTGGTTAAAAACCCTAATTGGACAAGAATATGCCTAGGGAGGACGAAAATGTGCTAAATATTAATTCAATGACACAAACAAAGTTATTGGATGCACAAGATTAGTTAAAAACCCTAATTGGACAAGAATAAGCCTAGGGAGGACGAAAATGACCTAAATTGATCATCCAATGACACAAACACACCTATTGGATGCACAAGATTGGTTAAAAACCTTAATTGGACAAGAATATGCCTAGGGAGGACGAAAATGACCTAAATGTTAATCCAATGACACAAATGAACTTATTGGATGCACAAGATTGGTTAAAAACCCTAGTTCGACAAGAACATGACTAGGGAGGACGAAAATGACCTAATTGATCATCCAATGACACTAATGAACTTATTGGATGCACAAGATTGGTTAAAAACCCTAATTGGACAAGAAAAAGTCTAGGGAGGACGAAAATGACCTAATTGATCATCCAATGACACAAACACACCTATTGGATGCACAAGATTGGTTAAAAACCCTAATTGGACAAGAATATGCCTAGGGAGGACGGATATGACCTAAATGTTAATCCAATGACACAAATGAACTTATTGGATGTACAAGATTGGTTAAAAACCCTAATTGGACAAGAACAAGCCTAGGGAGAACGAAAATGACCTAAATGTTAATCCAATGACACAACTCAACTTATTGGATGCACAAGATTGGTTAAAAACCCTAATTGGACAAGAATAAGCCTAGGGAGGACGAAAATGACCTAATTGATCATCCAATGACACAAACACACCTATTGGATGCACAAGATTGGTTAAAAACCCTAGTTCGACAAGAACATGACTAGGGAGGACGAAAATGACCTAATTGATCATCCAATGACACTAATGAACTTATTGGATGCACAAGATTGGTTAAAAACCCTAATTGGACAAGAAAAAGTCTAGGGAGGACGAAAATGACCTAATTGATCATCCAATGACACAAACACACCTATTGGATGCACAAGATTGGTTAAAAACCCTAATTCGACAAGAATATGCCTAGGGAGGACGAATATGACCTAAATGTTAATCCAATAACACAAATGAACTTATTGGATGCACAAGATTGGTTAAAACCCCTAATTGGACAAGAATAAGCCTAGGGAGAACGAAAATGACCTAAATGTTAATCCAATGACACAACTCAACTTATTGGATGCACAAGATTAGTTAAAAACCCTAATTGGACAAGAATAAGCCTAGGGAGGACGAAAATGACCTAATTGATCATCCAATGACACAAACACAGCTATTGGATGCACAAGATTGGTTAAAAACCCTAGCTGGTCAAGAATATGCTTAGGGAGGACGAAAATGACCTAATTGATCATCCAATAACACAAATGAACTTATTGGATGCACAAGATTTGTTAAAAACCCTAATTGGACAAGAATAAGCATAGGAAGGACGAAAATGACCTAATTGATCATCCAATGACACAAACACACGTATTGGATGCACAAGATTGGTTAAAAACCCAAATTGGACAAGAATATGCCTAGGGAGGACGAAAATGACCTAAATGTTAATCCAATGACACAAATGAACTTATTGGATGCACAAGATTTGTTAAAAACCCTAATTGGACAAGAATAAGCCTAGGGAGGAGAAAATGACCTAATTGATCATCCAATGACACAAACACACCTATTGGATGCACAAGATTGGTTAAAAACCTTAATTGGACAAGAATATGCCTAGGGTGGACGAAAATGACCTAAATGTTAATCCAATGACACAAATGAACTTATTGGATGCACAAGATTGGTTAAAAACCCTAATTGGACAAGAATAAGCCTAGGGAGGACAAAAATGACCTAATTGATCATCCAATGACACAAACACACCTATTGGATGCACAAGATTGGTTAAAAACCCTAATTGGACAAGAATATGCCTAGGGAGGACGAAAATGACCTAAATATTAATTCAATCACACAAACAAACTTATCGGATGCACAAGATATGTTAAAAACCCTAATTGGACAAGAATAAGCCTAGGGTGGACGAAAATGACCTAATTGATCATCCAATGAAACCGACACACCTATTGGATGCACAAGATTGGTTAAAAACCCTAATTGGACAAGAATAAGCCTAGGGAGGACGAAAATGACCTAATTGATCATCCAATGACACAAACACACCTATTGGATGCACAAGATTGGTTAAAAACCCTAATTGGACAAGAATATGCCTAGGGAGGACGGATATGACCTAAATGTTAATCCAATGACACAAATGAACTTATTGGATGTACAAGATTGGTTAAAAACCCTAATTAGACAAGAACAAGCCTAGGGAGAACGAAAATGACCTCAATGTTAATCCA
Organism: Cicer pinnatifidum; assembly: GCA_037974775.1. Classification (NCBI taxonomy): domain Eukaryota; kingdom Viridiplantae; phylum Streptophyta; class Magnoliopsida; order Fabales; family Fabaceae; genus Cicer; species Cicer pinnatifidum. Next base: position 86,301 of record JBBPBR010000053.1, read on the forward strand.
ATGACACAACTCAACTTATTGGATGCACAAGATTGGTTAAAAACCCTAATTGGACAAGAATAGGCCTAGGGAGGACGAAAATGACCTAATTGATCATCCAATGACACAAACACACCTATTGGATGCACAAGATTGGTTAAAACCCTAATTGGACAAGAATATGCCTAGGGAGGACGAAAATGACCTAATTGATCATCCAATGACACAAACACACCTATTGGATGCTCAAGATTGGTTAAAAACCCTAATTGGACAAGAATATGCCTAGGGAGGACGGATATGACCTAAATGTTAATCCAATGACACAAATGAACTTATTGGATGCACAAGATTGGTTAAAAACCTTAATTGGACAAGAATTATCCTAGGGAGGACGAAAATGACCTAATTGATCATCCAATGACACAAACACACCTATTGGATGCACAAGATTGGTTAAAAACCCTAATTGGACAAGAATAAGCCTAGGGAGGACGAAAATAACCTAATTGATCATCCAATGACAAAAACACACCTATTGGATGCACAAGATTTGTTAAAAACCCAAATTGGACAAGAATATGCCTAGGGAGGACGAATATGACCTAAATGTTAATCCAATAACACAAATGAACTTTTGGATGCACAAGATTGGTTAAATACCCTAATTGGACAAGAATAAGCCTAGGGAGAACGAAAATGACCTAAATGTTAATCCAATGACACAACTCAACTTATTGGATGCACAAGATTGGTTAAAAACCCTAATTGGACAAGAATAAGCCTAGGGAGGACGAAAATGACCTAATTGATCATCCAATGACACAAACACACCTATTCGATACACAAGATTGGTTAAAAACCCTAATTGGACAAGAATAAGCCTAGGGAGGACGAAAATGAACTAATTGATCATCCATTGCCACAAACACACCTATTGGATGCACAAGATTGGTTAAAAACCCTAATTGGACAAGAATATACGTATGGAGGACGAAAATGACCTAATTGGTCATCCAATGACACAAACACACCTATTGGATGCACAAGATTGGTTAAAAACCCTAATTGAACAAGAATAAGCCTAGGGAAGACGAAAATAACCTAATTGATCATCCAATGACACAAACACACCTATTGGATGCACAAGATTGGTTAAAAACCCTAATTGGACAAGAATATGCCTAGGGAGGACGAAAATGACCTAAATGTTAATCCAATGACACAAATGAACTTATTGGATGTACAAGATTGGTTAAAAACCCTAATCGGACAAGAATAAGCCTAGGGAGGACGAAAATGACCTAATTGATCATCCAATGACACAGACACACCTATTGGATGCGCAAGATTGGTTAAAAACCCTAATTGGACAAGAATAAGCCTAGGGAGGACGAAAATGAACTAATTGATCATCCATAGCCACAAACACACCTATTGGATGCACAAGATTAGTTAAAAACCCTAATTGGACAAGAAGATACCTAGGGAGGACGAAAATGACCTAATTGGTCATCCAATGACACAAACACACCTATTGGTTGCACAAGATTGGTTAAAAACCCTAATTGGACAAGAATATGCCTAGGGAGGATGAAAATCACCTAATTGATCATCCAATGACACAAGCACACCTATTGGATGCACAAGATTAGTTAAAAACTCTAATTGGACAAGAATAAGCCTAGGGAGGACGAAAATGACCTAATTGATCATCCAATGACACAAACACACCTATTGGATGCACAAGATTTGTTAAAAACCCAAATTGGACAAGAATATGCCTAGGGAGGACGAAAATGACCTAATTGATCATCCAATGACACAAACACACCTATTGGATGCACAAGATTGGTTAAAAACCCTAATTGGACAAGAATATCCTAGGGAGGACGAATATGACCTAAATGTTAATCCAATAACACAAATGAACTTATTGGATGCACAAGATTGGTTAAAAACCCTAATTGGACAAGAATAAGCCTAGGGAGGACGAAAATGACCTAATTGATCATCTAATGACACAAACACACCTATTGGATGCACAAGATTGGTTAAAAACCCTAATTGGAAAAGAATAAGTCTAGGGAGGAGGAAAATGACCTAAATGTTAATCCAATGACACAACTCAACTTATTGGATGCACAAGATTGGTTAAAAACCCTAATTGGACAAGAATAAGCCTAGGGAGGACGAAAATGACCTAATTGATCATCCAATGACACAAACACACCTATTGGATGCACAAGATTGGTTAAAAACCTTAGTTGGACAAGAATAAGCCTTGGGAGGACGAAAATGACCTAAATGTTAATTCAATGACACAACTCAACTTATTGGATGCACAAGATTGGTTAAAAACCCTAATTGGACAAGAATATGCCTAGGGAGGACGAAAATGACCTAAATGTGAATCCAATGAAACAAATGAACTTATTGGATGCACAAGATTGGTTAAAAACCTAATTGGACAGGAATAAGCCTAGGGAGAATGAAAATGACCTAAATGTTAATCCAATGACACAACTCAACTTATTGGATGCACAAGATTGGTTAAAAACCCTAATTGGACAAGAATAAGCCTAGGGAGGACGAAAATGACCTAATTGATCATCCAATGACACAAACACACCTATTGGATGCACAAGATTGGTTAAAAACCCTAATTGGACAAGAATATGCCTAGGGAGGACGAAAATGACCTAATAAATCATCAAATGACACAAATGAACTTATTGAATGCACAAGATTAGTTAAAAACCCTAATTGGACAAGAATAAGCCTAGGGAGGACGAAAATGACCTAAATGTTAATCCAATGACACAACTCAACTTATTGGATGCACAAGATTGGTTAAAAACCCTAATTGGACAAGAATAAGCCTAGGGAGGACGAAAATGACCTAAATGTTAATCCAATGACAAAACTCAACTTATTGGATGCACAAGATTGGTTAAAAACCCAAATTGGACAAGAATAAGCCTAGGGAGGACGAAAATGACCTAATTGATCATCCAATGACACAAACACACCTATTGGATGCACAAGATTGGTTAAAAATCCTAATTGGACAAGAATATGCCTAGGGAGGACGAAAATGATCTAAATATTAATTCAATGACACAAATAAACTTATTGGATGCACAAGATTGGTTAAAAACCCTAATTGGACATTAATAAGCCTAGGGAGGACGAAAATGACCTAATTGATCATCCAATGACACAAACAGACCTATTGGAAGCACAAGATTGGTTAAAAACCCTAATTGGACAAGAATAAGCCTAGGGAGGACGAAAATGACCTAATTGATCATCCAATGACACAAACACACCTATTGGATGCACAAGATTGGTTAAAAACCCTAATTGGACAAGAATATGCCTAGGGAGGACGAAAATGACCTAATTGATCATCCAATGACACAAACACACCTATTGGATGCACAAGATTGGTTAAAAACCATAATTGGACAAGAATATCCTAGGGAGGACGAATATGACCTAAATGTTAATCCAATAACACAAATGAACTTATTGGATGCACAAGATTGGTTAAAAACCCTAATTGGACAAGAATAAGCCTAGGGAGAACGAAAATGACCTAAATGTTAATCCAATGACACAACTCAACTTATTGGATGCACAAGATTGGTTAAAAACCCTAATTGGACAAGAATAAGCCTAGGGAGGAAGAAAATGACCTAATTGATCATCCAATGACACAAACACACCTATTGGATGCACAAGATTGGTTAAAAACCCTAATTGGACAAGAATATGCCTAGGGAGGACGAAAATGACCTAAATGTTAATCCAATGACACAAATGAACTTATTGGATGTACAAGATTGGTTAAAAACTCTAATCAAACAAGAATAAGCCTAGGGAGGACGAAAATGACCTAATTGATCATTCAATGACACAAACACACCTATTGGATGCGCAAGATTGGTTAAAAACCCTAATTGGACAAGAATATGCCTAGTGAGGACCAAAATGTCCTAACCTATTGGATGCACAAGATTGGTTAAAAACCCTAATTGGACAAGAATATGCCTAGGGAGGACGAAAATGACCAAAATATTAATTCAATGACACAAACAAACTTATCGGATGCACAAGATTGGTTAAAAACCCTAATTGGACAAGAATAAGCCTAGGGAGGACGAAAATGACCTAATTGATCATCCAATGACACAAACACACCTATTGGATGCACATGATTGGTTAAAAACCCTAATTGGACAATAATATGCCTAGAGAGGACGAAAATGACTTAATTGATCATCCAATGACACAAACACACATATTGGATGCACAAGATTGGTTAAAAACCCTAATTGGACAAGAATAAGCCTAGGGAGGACGAAAATGACCTAAATGTTAATCCAATGACACAACTCAAGTTATTGGATGCACAAGATTGATTAAAAACCCTAATCGAACAAGAATAAGCCTAGGGAGGACGAAAATGACCTAATTGATCATCCAATGACACAAACACACCTATTGGATGCACAAGATTGGTTAAAAACCCTAATTGGACAAGAATATGCCTAGGGAGGACGAAAATGACCTAATTGATCATCCAATGACACAAATGACCTTATTGGATGAACAAGATTTGTTAAAAACCCTAATTAGACAAGAATAATCCTAGGGATGACGAAAATGACCTAAATGTTAATCCAATGACACAACACACCTATTGGATGCACAAGATTGGTTAAAAACCCTAATTGGACAAGAATATGCCTAGGGAGGACGAAAATGACCTAATTAATCATCCAATGACACAAACACACCTATTGGATGCACAAGATTGGTTAAAAACCAAAATTGGACAAGAATAAGCCTAGGGAGGACGAAAATGACCTAATTGATCATCCATTGCCACAAACACAGCTATTGGATACACAAGATTGATTAAAAACCCTAATTGGACAAGAATAAACCTAGGGATGACGAAAATGAGCTAAATGTTAATCCAATGACACAACTCAACTTATTGGATGCACAAGATTGGTTAAAAACCCTAATTGGACAAGAATAAGCCTAGGGAGGACGAAAATGACCTAATTGATCATCCAATGACACAAACACACCTATTGGATGCACAAGATTGGTTAAAAACCCTAATTGGACAAGAATATGCCTAGGGAGGACGAAAATGACCTAATTGATCATCCAATGACACAAACACACCTATTGGATGCACAAGATTGGTTTAAAACCCTAAATGGACAAGAATATGCCTAGGGAGGACGAAAATGACCTAATTGATCATCCAATGATACAAATGAACTTATTGGATGCACAAGATTGGTTAAAAACCCTAATTGGACAATAATAAGCCTAGGGAGGACGAAAATGACCTAATTGATCATCCAATGACACAAACACACCTATTGGATGAACAAGATTGGTTAAAAACCCTAATTGGACAAGAATAAGCCTAGGGAGGACGAAAATGACCTAATTGATCATCCAATGACACAAACACACCTATTGGATGCACAAGATTGGTTAAAAACCCTAATTGGACAAGAATATGCCTAGGGAGGACGAAAATGACCTAAATATTAATTCAATGACACAAACAAAGTTATTGGATGCACAAGATTGATTAAAAACCCTAATTTGACAAGAATAAGTCTAGGTAGGACGAAAATGACCTAATTGATCATCCAATGACACAAACACACCTATTGGATGCACAAGATTGGTTAAAAACCCTAATTGGACATGAATAAGCCTAGGGACGACGAAAACGACCTAATTGATCATCCATTGACACAAACACACCTATTGGATGAACAAGATTGGTTAAAAACCCTAATTGGACAAGAATAAGCCTAGGGAGGACGAAAATGACCTAATTGATCATCCAATGACACAAACACACCTATTGGATGCACAAGATTGGTTAAAAACCCTAATTGGACAAGAATATGCCTAGGGAGGACGAAAATGACCTAAATATTAATTCAATGACACAAACAAAGTTATTGGATGCACAAGATTGGTTAAAAACCCTAATTGGACAAGAATATGTCTAAGGAGGACGAAAATGACCTAAATGTTAATCCAATGACACAAATGAACTTATGGGATGCACAACATTGGTTAAAAACCCTAATTGGACAAGAGTAAGCCTAGGAACGACGAAAATAACCTAATTGATCATCCAATGACACAAATACACCTATTGGATGCACAAGATTGGTTAAAAACCCTAATTGGACAAGAATATGCCTAGGGAGGACGAAAATGACCTAATTGATCATCCAATGACACAAATGAACTTATTGGATGCACAAGATTTGTTAAAAACCCTAATTGGACAAGAATAAGCCTAGGGAGGACGAAAATGACCTAATTGATCATCCAATGACACAAACACACCTATTGGATGCACAAGATTGGTTAAAAACCCTAATTGGACAAGAATATGCCTAGGGAGGACGAAAATGACCTAAATATTAATTCAATGACACAAGCAAAGTTATTGGATGCACAAGATTGGTTAAAAACCCTAATTGGACAAGAATAAGTCTAGGGAGGACGAAAATGACCTAATTGATCATCCAATGACACAAACACACCTATTGGATGCACAAGATTGGTTAAAAACCCTAATTGGACTAGAATATGCCTAGGGAGGACGAAAATGACCTAAATATTAATTCAATGACACAAACACACCTATTGGATGCACAAGATTGGTTAAAAACCCTAATTGGACAAGAATAAGCCTAGGGAGGACGAAAATGACCTAATTGATCATCCAATGACACAAATGAACTTATTGGATGCACAAGATTGGTTAAAAACCCTAATTGGACAAGAATAAACCTAGGGAGGACGAAAATGACCTAATTGATCTTCCAATGACACAAACACACCTATTGGAAGCACAAGATTGGTTAAAAACCCTAATTGGACAAGAATAAGCCTAGGGAGGACGAAAATGACCTAATTGATCATCCAATGACACAAACACACCTATTGGATGCACAAGATTGGTTAAAAACCCTAATTGGACAAGAATATGCCTAGGGAGGACGAAAATGACCTAAATATTAATTCAATGAAACAAACAAACTTATTGGATGCAAAAGATTGGTTAAAAACCCTAATTGGACAAGAATAAGCCTAGGGAGGACGAAAATGACCTAATTGATCATCCATTGCCACAAACACACCTATTGGATGCACAAGATTGGTTAAAAACCCTAATTGGACAAGAATAGGCCTAGGGAGGTCGAAAATGACCTAAATATTAATTCAATGACACAAACAAAGTTATTGGATGCACAAGATTGGTTAAAAACCCTAATTGGACAAGAATAAGCCTAGGGAGGACGAAAATGACCTAATTGATCATCCAATGACACAAACACACCTATTGGATGCACAAGATTGGTTAAAAACCTTAATTAGACAAGAATAAGCCTAGGGAGGACGAAAATGACCTAATTGATCATCCAATGACACAAACACACCTATTGGATGCACAAGATTGGTTAAAAACCCTAATTGGACAAGAATAAGCCTAGGGAGGACGAAAATGACCTAATTGATCATCCAATGACACAAACACACCTATTGGATGCACAAGATTGGTTAAAAACCCTAATTGGACAAGAATATGCCTAGGGAGGACGAAAATGACCTAAATATTAATTTAATGACACAAACAAACTTATCGGATGCCCAAGATTGGTTAAAAAAAATCCTAATTGGACAAGAATAAGCCTAGGGAGGACGAAAATGACCTAATTGATCATCCAATGACACAAACACACCTATTGGATGCACAAGATTGGTCTAAAACTCTAATTGGACAAGAATATGCCTAGGTAGGACGAAAATGACCTAAATGTTAATCCAATGACACAAATGAACTTATTGGATGCACAAGATTGGTTAAAAACCCTAATTGGACAAGAATAAGCCTAGGGAGTACGAAAATGACCTAAATGTTAATCCAATGACACAACTCAACTTATTGGATGCACAAGATTGGTTAAAAACCCTAATTGGACAAGAATAAGCCTATGGAGGACGAAAATGACCTAATTGATCATCCAATGACACAAACATACCTATTGGATGCACAAGATTGGTTAAAAACCTTAATTGGACAAGAATCAGCCTAGGGAGGACGAAAATGACCTAAATGTTAATCCAATGACACAACTCAACTTATTGGATGCACAAGATTGGTTAAAAACCCTAATTGGACAAGAATAAGCCTAGGGAGGACGAAAATGACCTAATTGATCATCCAATGACACAAACACACCTATTGGATGCACAAGATTGGTTAAAAACCCTAATTGGACAAGAATATGCCTAGGGAGGACGAAAATGACCTAAATATTAATTCAATGACACAAACAAAGTTATTGGATGCACAAGATTGATTAAAAACCCTAATTTGACAAGAATAAGTCTAGGTAGGACGAAAATGACCTAATTGATCATCCAATGACACAAACACACCTATTGGATGCACAAGATTGGTTAAAAACCCTAATTGGACAAGAATAAGCATAGGGAGGACGAAAACGACCTAATTGATCATCCAATGACACAAACACACCTATTGGATGCACAAGATTGGTTAAAAACCCTAATTGGACAAGAATATGCCTAGGGAGGACGAAAATGACCTAAATATTAATTCAATGACACAAACAAAGTTATTGGATGCACAAGATTGATTAAAAACCCTAATTTGACAAGAATAAGTCTAGGTAGGATGAAAATGACCTAATTGATCATCTAATGACACAAACACACCTATTGGATGCACAAGATTGGTTAAAAACCCTAATTGGACAAGAATAAGCCTAGGAAGGACGAAAATGACCTAATTGATCATCCAATGACACAAACACACCTATTGGATGCACAAGATTGGTCAATGACACAACTCAACATATTGGATGCACAAGATTGGTTAAAAACCCTAATTGGACAAGAATAAGCCTAGGGAGGAGGAAAATGACCTAATTGATCATCCAATGACACAAACACACCTATTGGATGCACAAGATTGGTTAAAAACCCTAATTGGACAAGAATATGCCTAGGGAGGACGAAAATGACCTAATTGATTATCCAATGACACAAACACACCTATTGGATGCACAAGATTCGTTAAAAACCCTAATTGGACAAGAATATGCCTAGGGAGGACGAAAATGACCTAAATATTAATTCAATGAAAAAGACAAACTTATTGGATGCACAAGATTGGTTAAAAACCCTAATTGGACAAGAATATGCCTAGGTAGGACGAAAATTACCTAAATGTTAATCCAATGACACAACTCAACTTATTGGATGCACAAGATTGGTTAAAAACCCTAATTGGACAAGAATAAGCCTAGGGAGAACGAAAATGACCTAATTGATCATCCAATGACACAAACACACCTATTGGATGCACAAGATTGGTTAAAAACCCTAATTGGACAAGAATAAGCCTAGGGATGACGAAAATGACCTAAATGTTAATCCAATGACACAACTCAACTTATTGGATGCATAAGAATGGTTAAAAACCCTAATTGGACAAGAATAAGCCTAGGGAGGACGAAAATGACCTAATTGATCATCCAATGACACAAACACACCTATTGGATGCACAAGATTGGTTAAAAACCCTAATTGGACAAGAAAAAGCCTAGGGAGGACGAAAATGATCTAATTGATCATCCAATGACACAAACACACCCATTGGATACACAAGATTGGTTAAAAACCCTAATTGGACAAGAATAAGCCTAGGGAGGACGAAAATGACCTAATTGATCATCCAATGACACAAATGAACTTATTGGATGCACAAGATTGGTTAAAAACCCTAATTGGACAAGAATATGCCTTGGGAGGACGAAAATGACCTAAATATTAATTCAATGACACAAACAAAGTTATTGGATGCACAAGATTGGTTAAAAACCCTAATTGGACAAGAATAATCCTAGGGAGAACGAAAATGACCGAAATGTTAATCCAATGACACAACTCAACTTATTGGATGCACAAGATTGGTTAAAAACCCTAATTGGACAAGAATAAGCCTAGGGAGGACGAAAATGACCTAATTGATCATCCAATGACACAAACACACCTATTGGATGCACAAGATTGGTTAAAAACCCTAGTTGGACAAGAATATACCTAGGGTGGACGAAAATGACCTAATTGATCATCCAATGACACAAACACACCTATTGGATGCACAAGATTGGTTAAAAACCCTAGTTGGACAAGAATATGCCTAGGGAGGACGAAAATGACCTAATTGATCATCCAGTGACACAAATGAACTTATTGGATGCACAAGATTGGTTAAAAACCCTAGTTGCACAAGAATATGCCTAGGGAGGACGAAAATGACCTAATTGATCATCCAATGACACAAATGAACTTATTGGATGCACAAGATTTGTTAAAAACCCTAATTGGACAAGAATAAGCCTAGGGAGGACGAAAATGACCTAATTGATCATCCAATGACACAAACACACCTATTGGATGCACAAGATTGGTTAAAAACCCTAATTGGACAAGAATATGCCTAGGGAGGACGAAAATGTGCTAAATATTAATTCAATGACACAAACAAAGTTATTGGATGCACAAGATTAGTTAAAAACCCTAATTGGACAAGAATAAGCCTAGGGAGGACGAAAATGACCTAAATTGATCATCCAATGACACAAACACACCTATTGGATGCACAAGATTGGTTAAAAACCCTAGTTGGACAAGAATATGCCTAGGGAGGACGAAAATGACCTAATTGATCATCCAATGACACAAATGAACTTATTGGATGCACAAGATTTGTTAAAAACCCTAATTGGACAAGAATAAGCCTAGGGAGGACGAAAATGACCTAATTGATCATCCAATGACACTAATGAACTTATTGGATGCACAAGATTGGTTAAAAACCCTAATTGGACAAGAATAAGCCTAGGGAGAACGAAAATGACCTAAATGTTAATCCAATGACACAACTCAACTTATTGGATGCACAAGATTAGTTAAAAACCCTAATTGGACAAGAATAAGCCTAGGGAGGACGAAAATGACCTAATTGATCATCCAATGACACAAACACAGCTATTGGATGCACAAGATTGGTTAAAAACCCTAGCTGGTCAAGAATATGCTTAGGGAGGACGAAAATGACCTAATTGATCATCCAATAACACAAATGAACTTATTGGATGCACAAGATTTGTTAAAAACCCTAATTGGACAAGAATAAGCATAGGAAGGACGAAAATGACCTAATTGATCATCCAATGACACAAACACACGTATTGGATGCACAAGATTGGTTAAAAACCCAAATTGGACAAGAATATGCCTAGGGAGGACGAAAATGACCTAAATGTTAATCCAATGACACAAATGAACTTATTGGATGCACAAGATTTGTTAAAAACCCTAATTGGACAAGAATAAGCCTAGGGAGGACGAAAATGACCTAATTGATCATCCAATGACACAAACACACCTATTGGATGCACAAGATTGGTTAAAAACCTTAATTGGACAAGAATATGCCTAGGGTGGACGAAAATGACCTAAATGTTAATCCAATGACACAAATGAACTTATTGGATGCACAAGATTGGTTAAAAACCCTAATTGGACAAGAATAAGCCTAGGGAGGACAAAAATGACCTAATTGATCATCCAATGACACAAACACACCTATTGGATGCACAAGATTGGTTAAAAACCCTAATTGGACAAGAATATGCCTAGGGAGGACGAAAATGACCTAAATATTAATTCAATCACACAAACAAACTTATCGGATGCACAAGATATGTTAAAAACCCTAATTTGACAAGAATAAGCCTAGGGAGGACGAAAATGACCTAATTGATCATCCAATGAAACCGACACACCTATTGGATGCACAAGATTGGTTAAAAACCCTAATTGGACAAGAATAAGCCTAGGGAGGACGAAAATGACCTAATTGATCATCCAATGACACAAACACACCTATTGGATGCACAAGATTGGTTAAAAACCCTAATTGGACAAGAATATGCCTAGGGAGAACTAAAATGACCTAAATTCATCATCCAGTGACACAAAAACACCTATTGGATGCACAAGATTGGTTAAAAACCCTAATTGGACAAGAATATGCCTAGGGAGGACGAAAATGACCTAAATATTAATTCAATGACATAAACAAACTTATTGGATGCACAAGATTGGTTAAAAACCCTAATTGGACAAGAATAAGCCTAGGGAGGACGAAAATGGCCTAATTGATCATCCAATGACACAAACACACCTATTGGATGCACAAGATTGGTTAAAAACCTTAATTGGACAAGAATATGCCTAGGGAGGACGAAAATGACCTAAATGTTAATCCAATGACACAAATGAACTTATTGGATGCACAAGATTGGTTAAAAACCCTAATTGGACAAGAATAAGCCTAGGGGGGACGAAAATGACCTAATTGATCATCCAATGACACAAACACACCTATTGGATGCACAACATTGGTTAAAAACACTAATTGGACAAGAATAAGCCTAGGGAGGATGAAAATGACCTAATTGATCATCCAATGACACAAACACACCTATTGGATGCACAAGATTGGTTAAAAACCCTAATTGGACAAGAATAAGCCTAGGGAGGAAGAAAATGACCTAATTGATCATCCAATGACACAAACACACAAAAACCCTAATTGGACAAGAATAAGCCTAGTGAGGACGAAAATGACCTAATTGATCATCCATTGACACAAACACACCTATTGGAGGCACAAGATTGGTTAAAAACCTTAATTGGACAAGAATATGCCTAGGGAGGACGAAAATGACCTAAATGTTAATCCAATGACACAAATGAACTTATTGGATGCACAAGATTGGTTAAAAACCCTAATTGGACAAGAATAAGCCTAGGGAGGACAAAAATGACCTAATTGATCATCCAATGACACAAACACACCTATTGGATGCACAAGATTGGTTAAAAACCCTAATTGGACAAGAATATGCCTAGGGAGGACGAAAATGACCTAAATATTAATTCAATCACACAAACAAACTTATCGGATGCACAAGATATGTTAAAAACCCTAATTGGACAAGAATAAGCCTAGGGAGGACGAAAATGACCTAATTGATCATCCAATGAAACCGACACACCTATTGGATGCACAAGATTGGTTAAAAACCCTAATTGGACAAGAATAAGCCTAGGGAGGACGAAAATGACCTAATTGATCATCCAATGACACAAACACACCTATTGGATGCACAAGATTGGTTAAAAACCCTAATTGGACAAGAATATGCCTAGGGAGGACGAAAATGACCTAATTGATCATTCAATGACACAAACACACCTATTGGATGCACAAGATCGGTTAAAAACCCTAATTGGACAAGAATAAGCCTATGGAGGACGAAAGTGACCTAATTGATCATCCAATGACACAAACACACCTATTGGATGGACAAGATTGGTTAAAAACCCTAATTGGACAAGAATATGCCTAGGGAGGACGAAAATGACCTAATTGATCATCCAATGACACAAATGAACTTATTGGATGCACAAGATTAGTTAAAAACCCTAATTGGACAAGAATAAGCCTAGGGAGGACGAAAATAACCTAATTGATCATCCAATGACACAAACACACCTATTGGATGCACAAGATGGGTTAAAAACCCTAATTGGACAACAATACGCCTAGGGAGGACGAAAATGACCTAAATGTTAATCCAATGACACAAATGAACTTATTAGATGTACAAGATTGGTTAAAAACCCTAATTGGACAAGAATAAGTCTAGGGAGGACGAAAATGACCTAATTGATCATCTAATGACACAAACACACCTATTGGATGCACAAGATTGGTTAAAAACCCTAATTGGACAAGAATAAGCCTAGGGAGGACGAAAATGACCTAATTGATCATCCAATGACACAAACACACCTATTGGATGCACAAGATTGGTTAAAAACCCTAATTGGACAAGAATATGCCTAGGGAGGACGAAAATGACCTAATTGATCATCCAATGACACAAATGAACTTATTGGATGCACAAGATTAGTTAAAAACCCTAATTGGACAAGAATAAGTCTAGGGAGGACGAAAATAACCTAATTGATCATCCAATGACACAAACACACCTATTGGATGCACAAGATTGGTCTAAAACTCTAATTGGACAAGAATATGCCTAGGGAGGACGAAAATGACCTAAATGTTAATCCAATGACACAAATGAACTTATTGGATGCACAAGATTGGTTAAAAACCCTAATTGGACAAGAATAAGCCTAGGGAGGACGAAAATGACCTAAATGTTAATCTAATGACACAACTCAACTTATTGGATGCACAAGATTGGTTAAAAACCCTAATTGGGAAAGAATAAGCCTAGGGAGGACGAAAATGAACTAATTGATTATCCAATGACACAAACACACCTATTGGATGCACAAGATTGGTTAAAAACCCTAATTGGACAAGAATAAGCCTAGGGAGGACGAAAATGACCTAAATGTTAATCCAATGACACAAATGAACTTATTGGATGCACAAGATTGGTTAAAAAGCCTAATTGGACAAGAATAAGCCTAGGGAGGACGAAAATGACCTAATTGATCATCCAATGACACAAACACACCAATTGGATGCACAAGATTTGTTAAAAACCCTAATTGGACAAGAATATGGCTATGGAGGACGAAAATGACCTCATTGATCATCCAATGACACAAACACACCTATTGGATGCACAAGATTGGTTAAAAACCCTAATTGGA
>JBBPBR010000056.1:11917-26885 GCA_037974775.1 Cicer pinnatifidum
AAACCCTAATTGGACAAGAATAAGCCTAGGGAGGACGAAAATGACCTAACTATTCATCCAATGACACAAACACACCTATTGGATGAAAAAAATTGGTTAAAAACCCTAATTGGACAGAATAAGACTAGGGAGGAAGAAAATGACCTAATTGTTCATCCAATTACACAAAAACACCTATTTGATGCACAAGATTTGTTAAAAACCCTAATTGGACAAGAATAAGCCTAGGGAGGACGAAAATGAACAAAATGTTAATCCAATGACACAAATGAACTTATTGGATCCACAAGATTGGTTAAAAACCCTAATTGGACAAGAATAAACCTAGGGAGGACGAAAATGATTTAAATGTTCATCCAATGACACAAACAAACCTATACGACGCACAAGTCTGGTTAAAAACCCTAATTGGACAAGAATAAGCCTAGGGATGACGAAAATGAACAAAATGTTAATCCAATGACACAAACGCACCTATTGGATGCACAAGTTTGGTTAAAAACCCTAATTGGACAAGAATAAGCCTAGGGAGGACGAAAATGACCTAAATGTTAATCCAAGGACACAAATGAACTTATTGGATCCACAAGATTGGTTAAAAACCCTAATTGGACAAGAATAAAACTAGGGAGGACGAAAATAATTTAAATTTTAATCCAATGACACAAATGAACTTATTGGATCCACAAGATTGGTTAAAAACTCTAATTGGACAAGAATAAAACTAGGGAGGACGAAATCGACCAAATTGTTCATCCAACGACCGAAATACATCTATTGGATGAACAAGATTGGTTAAAAACCATTATTGGACAAGAATAAGGCTAGGGATGACGAAAATGAACTAAATGTTAATCCAATGACACAAACGCACCTATTGGATGCACAAGTTTGGTTAAAAACCCTAATTGGACAAGAATAATCCTAGGGAGGATGAAAATGACCTCAATGTTAATCCAATGACACAAACGAACTTATTGGATGCACAAGATTGGTTAATAGCTGTAATTGCAAAATATTAAGCCTGGAGAGGACGAAAATGAACTAAATGTTAATCCAATGACATAAATGAACTTATTCGATGCACAAGATTGGTTAAAAACCCTAATTGGACAAGAATAAGCTAGGGAGGACGAAAATGAGCTAATTATTCATCCCATGACACAAATACACCTATTGGATGAATAAGATTGGTCAAAAACCCTAATTGGACAAGAATAAGCCTAGGGAGGACGAAAATGACCTAACTATTCATCCAATGACACAAACACACCTATTGGATGAAAAAAATTGGTTAAAAACCCTAATTGGACAGAATAAGACTAGGGAGGACGAAAATGACCTAATTGTTCATTCAATTACACAAACACACCTATTTGATGCACAAGATTTGTTAAAAACCCTAATTGGACAAGAATAAGCCTAGGGAGGACGAAAATGAACTAAATGTTAATCCAATGACACAAATGAACTTATTGGATCCACAAGATTGGTTAAAAACCCTAATTGGACAAGAATAAACCTAGGGAGGACGAAAATGATTTAAATGTTCATCCAATGACACAAACAAACCTATACGACGCACAAGTCTGGTTAAAAACCCTAATTGGACAAGAATAAGCCTAGGGATGACGAAAATGAACTAAATGTTAATCCAATAACACAAACGCACCTATTCGATGCACAAGTTTGGTTAAAAACCCTAATTCGACAAGATTAAGCCTAGGGAGGACGAAAATGACCTAATTAATCATCCAATGACACAAACACACCTATTGGATGCACAAGATTGGTTAAAACCCTAATTGGACAAGATTAAGCCTAGGGAGGACGAAAATGAACTAAATTTTAATCCAATGACACAAATGAACTTATTGGATGCACAAGTTGGTTAAAAACCCTAATTGGACAACATAAAACCTAGGGAGGACAAAAATAACCTAAATGTTAATCCAATGACACAAATGAACTTATTGGATCCACAAGATTGGTAAAAAACCCTAATTGGACAAGAATAAAACTACAGAGGACGAAAATTATTTAAATGTTCATCCAATGACACAAACACACCTATTGGACACACAAGTGTGGTTAAAAACCCTAATTGGGCAAGAATAAGCCTAGGGATGACGAAAATGAACTAAATGTTAATCCAATGACACAAACACACCTATTGGATGCACAAGTTTGGTTAAAAACCGTAATTGGACAAGATTAAGCCTAGAAAGGACGAAAATGACCTAAATGTTAATCCAATGACACAAATGAACTTATTGGATCCACAAGATTGGTTAAAAATCCTAATTGGACAAGATTAAGCATAGGGAGGACCAAAATGTCATAATGTTTATCCAATGACACAAATGAAGTTATTGGATCCCCAAGATTGGTTAAAAACCTTAATTGGACAAAAATAAACCTAGGAAGGACGAAAATGATTTAATTGTTCATCCAATGACACAAACACACCTATTGGACGCACAAGTCTGGTTAAAAACCCTAATTGGACAAGAATCGGCCAAGGGAGGACGAAAATGACCTAAATGTTAATCCTATGACACAAATGAACTTATTGGATGCACAAGATTAGTTAAAAACCCTAATTGGACAAAATTAAGCTCTGGGAGGATGAAAATGACCTAAATGTTAATCCAATGACACAAATGAACTTATTGGATGCACAAGATTTGTTAAAAACCCTAATTGGACAAGATAAAACCTTGGGAGGACGAAAATAACCTAAATGTTAATCCAATGACACAAATGAACGTATTGGATCCACAAGATTGGTTAAAAACCCTAATTGGACAAGAATAAAACTAGGGAGGACGAATTTTTTTTAAAAGTTCATCCAATGACACAAACACACCTATTGGACGCACAAGTGTGGTTAAAAACCCTAATTGGACAAGAATAAGCCTAGGGATGACGAAAATGAACAAAATGTTAATCCAATGACACAAACGCACCTATTGGATGCACAAGTTTGGTTAAAAACCCTAATTGGACAAGAATAAGCCTAGGGAGGACGAAAATGACCTAAATGTTAATCCAAGGACACAAATGAACTTATTGGATCCACAAGATTGGTTAAAAACCCTAATTGGACAAGAATAAAACTAGGGAGGACGAAAATAATTTAAATTTTAATCCAATGACACAAATGAACTTATTGGATCCACAAGATTGGTTAAAAACTCTAATTGGACAAGAATAAAACTAGGGAGGACGAAATCGACCAAATTGTTCATCCAACGACCGAAATACATCTATTGGATGAACAAGATTGGTTAAAAACCATTATTGGACAAGAATAATCCTAGGGAGGATGAAAATGACCTCAATGTTAATCCAATGACACAAATGAACTTATTGGATGCACAAGATTGGTTAATAGCTGTAATTGCAAAATATTAAGCCTGGAGAGGACGAAAATGAACTAAATGTTAATCCAATGACATAAATGAACTTATTCGATGCACAAGATTGGTTAAAAACCCTAATTGGACAAGAATAAGCAAGGGAGGACGAAAATGAGCTAATTATTCATCCCATGACAGAAATACACCTATTGGATGAATAAGATTGGTTAAAAACCCTAATTGGACAAGAATAAGCCTAGGGAGGACGAAAATGACCTAACTATTCATCCAATGACACAAACACACCTATTGGATGAAAAAAATTGGTTAAAAACCCTAATTGGACAGAATAAGACTAGGGAGGAAGAAAATGACCTAATTGTTCATCCAATTACACAAACACACCTATTTGATGCACAAGATTTGTTAAAAACCCTAATTGGACAAGAATAAGCCTAGGGAGGACGAAAATGAACTAAATGTTAATCCAATGACACAAGTGAACTTATTGGATCCACAAGATTGGTTAAAAACCCTAATTGGACAAGAATAAACCTAGGGAGGACGAAAATGATTTAAATGTTCATCCAATGACACAAACAAACCTATACGACGCACAAGTCTGGTTAAAAACCCTAATTGGACAAGAATAAGCCTAGGGATGACGAAAATGAACTAAATGTTAATCCAATGACACAAACGCACCTATTCGATGCACAAGTTTGGTTAAAAACCCTAATTGGACAAGAATAAGCCTAGGGAGGACGAAAATGACCTAAATGTTAATCCAATGACACAAATTAACTTATTGGATGCACAAGATTGGTTAATAGCCGTAATTGAAAAATATTAAGCCTGGAGAGGACGAAAATGACCTAATTGTTAATCCAATGACACAAATGAACTTAGTTGATGCACAAGATTGGTTAAAAACCCTAATTGGACAATAATAAGTCTAGGGAGGACGAAAATGACCTAATTATTCATCCAATGACACAAATACACCTATTGGACAAGAATAAGCCTAGGGACGACGAAAATGAACTAAATGTTAATCCAATGACACAAACGCACCTATTGGATGCACAAGTTTGGTTAAAACCCTAATTAGACAAGAATAAGCCTAGGGAGGACGAAAATGACCTAAATGTTAATCAAAGGACACAAATGAACTTATTGGATCCACAAGATTGGTTAAAAACCCTAATTGGACAAGAATAAACCTAGGGAGGACGAAAATGATTTAAATGTTCATCCAATGACACAAAGAAACCTATTGGACGCACAAGTTTGGTTAAAAACCCTAATTGGACAAGAATAAGCCTAGGGATGACGAAAATGAACTAAATGTTAATCCAATGACACAAACGCACCTATTGGATGCACAAGTTTGGTTAAAAACCCTAATTCGACAAGAATGAGCCTACGGAGGACGAAAATGACCTAAATATTAATCCTATGACACAAATGAACTTATTGGATGCACAAGATTGGTTAATAGCTGTAATTGAAAAATATTAAGCCTGGAGAGGACGAAAATGAACTAAATGTTAATGCAATGACATAGATGAACTTATTCGATGCACAAGATTGGTTAAAAACCCTAATTGGACAAGATTAAGCCTAGGGAGGACGAAAATGAGCTAATTATTCATCCCATGACACAAATACACCTATTGGATGAATAAGATTGGTCATAAACCCTAATTGGACAAGAATAAGCCTAGGGAGGACGAAAATGACCTAACTATTCATCCAATGACACAAACACACCTATTGGATGAAAAAAATTGGTTAAAAACCCTAATTGGACAGAATAAGACTAGGGAGGAAGAAAATGACCTAATTGTTCATCCAATTACACAAAAACACCTATTTGATGCACAAGATTTGTTAAAAACCCTAATTGGACAAGAATAAGCCTAGGGAGGACGAAAATGAACAAAATGTTAATCCAATGACACAAATGAACTTATTGGATCCACAAGATTGGTTAAAAACCCTAATTGGACAAGAATAAACCTAGGGAGGACGAAAATGATTTAAATGTTCATCCAATGACACAAACAAACCTATACGACGCACAAGTCTGGTTAAAAACCCTAATTGGACAAGAATAAGCCTAGGGAGGACGAAAATGACCTAACTATTCATCCAATGACACAAACACACCTATTGGATGAAAAAAATTGGTTAAAAACCCTAATTGGACAGAATAAGACTAGGGAGGAAGAAAATGACCTAATTGTTCATCCAATTACACAAACACACCTATTTGATGCACAAGATTTGTTAAAAACCCTAATTGGACAAGAATAAGCCTAGGGAGGACGAAAATGAACTAAATGTTAATCCAATGACACAAGTGAACTTATTGGATCCACAAGATTGGTTAAAAACCCTAATTGGACAAGAATAAACCTAGGGAGGACGAAAATGATTTAAATGTTCATCCAATGACACAAACAAACCTATACGACGCACAAGTCTGGTTAAAAACCCTAATTGGACAAGAATAAGCCTAGGGATGACGAAAATGAACTAAATGTTAATCCAATGACACAAACGCACCTATTCGATGCACAAGTTTGGTTAAAAACCCTAATTGGACAAGAATAAGCCTAGGGAGGACGAAAATGACCTAAATGTTAATCCAATGACACAAATTAACTTATTGGATGCACAAGATTGGTTAATAGCCGTAATTGAAAAATATTAAGCCTGGAGAGGACGAAAATGACCTAATTGTTAATCCAATGACACAAATGAACTTAGTTGATGCACAAGATTGGTTAAAAACCCTAATTGGACAATAATAAGTCTAGGGAGGACGAAAATGACCTAATTATTCATCCAATGACACAAATACACCTATTGGACAAGAATAAGCCTAGGGAGGACGAAAATAACATAATTGTTCATCCAATGATACAAACACACCTATTGGATGCACAAGGTTGGTTAAAAACCCTAATTGGACAAGAATAAGCCTAGGGAGGACGAAAATGACCTAATGGCTCATCCAATGACACAAATACACCTATTGGATAAACAAAATTGGTTAAAAACCCTAATTGGACAAGAATAAGCCTAGGAAAGACGAAAATGACCTAATTGTTCATCCAATGACACAAACAAACCTATTGGATGCACAAGATTTGTTAAAAACCCTAATTGTACAAGAATAAGCCTAGGGAGGACAAAGATGACCTAATTGTTCAACCAATGACACAAACTATCCCATTGGATGCACAAGATTTGTTAAAAACCCTAATTGGACAAGAATAAGCCTAGGAAGGACGAAAATGACCTAATTGTTCATCCAATGACACAAACACACCTATTGGATGCACAACATTGGTAAAAAACCCTAATTGGCCAAGAATAAGCCTAGGGATGACGAAAATGAACTAAATGTTAATCCAATGACAGAAACGCACCTATTGGATGCACAAGTTTGGTTAAAACCCTAATTAGACAAGAATAAGCCTAGGGAGGACGAAAATGACCTAAATGTTCATCCAATGACACAAATGAACTTTTTGGATCCACAAGATTGGTTAAAAACTCTAATTGGACAAGAATAAAACTAGGGAGGACGAAATCGACCAAATTGTTCATCCAACGACAGAAATACACCTATTGGATGAACAAGATTGGTTAAAAACCATTATTGGACAAGAATAAGCCTAGGGATGACGAAAATGAACTAAATGTTAATCCAATGACACAAACGCACCTATTGGATGCACAAGTTTGGTTAAAAACCCTAATTGGACAAGAATAATCCTATGGAGGATGAAAATGACCTAAATGTTAATCCAATGACACGAATGAACTTATTGGATGCACAAGATTGGTTAATAGCTGTAATTGAAAAATATTAAGCCTGGAGAGGACGAAAATGAACTAAATGTTAATCCAATGACATAAATGAACTTATTCGATGCACAAGATTGGTTAAAAACCCTAATTGGACAAGAATAAGCTAGGGAGGACGAAAATGAGCTAATTATTCATCCCATGACAGAAATACACCTATTGGATGAATAAGATTGGTTAAAAACCCTAATTGGACAAGAATAAGCCTAGGGAGGACGAAAATGACCTAACTATTCATCCAATGACACAAACACACCTATTGGATGAAAAAAATTGGTTAAAACCCTAATTGGACATAATAAGACTAGGGAGGAAGAAAATGACCTAATTGTTCATCCAATTACACAAACACACCTATTTGATGCACAAGATTTGTTAAAAACCCTAATTGGACAAGAATAAGCCTAGGGAGGACGAAAATGAACTAAATGTTAATCCAATGACACAAGTGAACTTATTGGATCCACAAGATTGGTTAAAAACCCTAATTGGACAAGAATAAACCTAGGGAGGACGAAAATGATTTAAATGTTCATCCAATGACACAAACAAACCTATACGACGCACAAGTCTGGTTAAAAACCCTAATTGGACAAGAATAAGCCTAGGGATGACGAAAATGAACTAAATGTTAATCCAATGACACAAACGCACCTATTCGATGCACAAGTTTGGTTAAAAACCCTAATTGGACAAGAATAAGCCTAGGGAGGACGAAAATGACCTAAATGTTAATCCAATGACACAAATTAACTTATTGGATGCACAAGATTGGTTAATAGCCGTAATTGAAAAATATTAAGCCTGGAGAGGACGAAAATGACCTAATTGTTAATCCAATGACACAAATGAACTTAGTTGATGCACAAGATTGGTTAAAAACCCTAATTGGACAATAATAAGTCTAGGGAGGACGAAAATGACCTAATTATTCATCCAATGACACAAATACACCTATTGGACAAGAATAAGCCTAGGGACGACGAAAATGAACTAAATGTTAATCCAATGACACAAACGCACCTATTGGATGCACAAGTTTGGTTAAAACCCTAATTAGACAAGAATAAGCCTAGGGAGGACGAAAATGACCTAAATGTTAATCAAAGGACACAAATGAACTTATTGGATCCACAAGATTGGTTAAAAACCCTAATTGGACAAGAATAAACCTAGGGAGGACGAAAATGATTTAAATGTTCATCCAATGACACAAAGAAACCTATTGGACGCACAAGTTTGGTTAAAAACCCTAATTGGACAAGAATAAGCCTAGGGATGACGAAAATGAACTAAATGTTAATCCAATGACACAAACGCACCTATTGGATGCACAAGTTTGGTTAAAAACCCTAATTCGACAAGAATGAGCCTACGGAGGACGAAAATGACCTAAATATTAATCCTATGACACAAATGAACTTATTGGATGCACAAGATTGGTTAATAGCTGTAATTGAAAAATATTAAGCCTGGAGAGGACGAAAATGAACTAAATGTTAATGCAATGACATAGATGAACTTATTCGATGCACAAGATTGGTTAAAAACCCTAATTGGACAAGATTAAGCCTAGGGAGGACGAAAATGAGCTAATTATTCATCCCATGACACAAATACACCTATTGGATGAATAAGATTGGTCATAAACCCTAATTGGACAAGAATAAGCCTAGGGAGGACGAAAATGACCTAACTATTCATCCAATGACACAAACACACCTATTGGATGAAAAAAATTGGTTAAAAACCCTAATTGGACAGAATAAGACTAGGGAGGAAGAAAATGACCTAATTGTTCATCCAATTACACAAAAACACCTATTTGATGCACAAGATTTGTTAAAAACCCTAATTGGACAAGAATAAGCCTAGGGAGGACGAAAATGAACAAAATGTTAATCCAATGACACAAATGAACTTATTGGATCCACAAGATTGGTTAAAAACCCTAATTGGACAAGAATAAACCTAGGGAGGACGAAAATGATTTAAATGTTCATCCAATGACACAAACAAACCTATACGACGCACAAGTCTGGTTAAAAACCCTAATTGGACAAGAATAAGCCTAGGGATGACGAAAATGAACTAAATGTTAATCCAATAACACAAACGCACCTATTCGATGCACAAGTTTGGTTAAAAACCCTAATTCGACAAGATTAAGCCTAGGGAGGACGAAAATGACCTAATTAATCATCCAATGACACAAACACACCTATTGGATGCACAAGATTGGTTAAAAACCCTAATTGGACAAGATTAAGCCTAGGGAGGACGAAAATGAACTAAATTTTAATCCAATGACACAAATGAACTTATTGGATGCACAAGTTGGTTAAAAACACTAATTGGACAAGATTAAGCCTAGGGAGGACAAAAATGACCTAAATGTTAATCCAATGACACAAATGAACTTATTAGATGCACAAGATTGGTTAAATCCTTAATTGGACAAGAATAAACCTAGGAAGGACGGAAATGATTTAAATGTTCATCCAATGACACAAACACACCTATTGGACGCATAAGTCTGGTTAAAAACCCTAATTGGACAAGAATCAGCCAAGGGAGGACGAAAATGACCAAAATGTTAATCCTACGACACAAATGAACTTATTGGATGCACAAGATTGGTTAAAAACCCTAATTGGACAAAATTAAGCCTAGGGAGGACTAAAATAACCTAAATGTTAATCCAATGACACAAAAGAACTTATTGGATGCACATGATTTGTTAAAAACCCTAATTGGACAAGATAAAACCTAGGGAGGACGAAAAAAACCTAAATGTTAATCCAATGACACAAATGAACTTATTGGATCCACAAGATTGGTTAAAAACCCTTATTGGACAAGAATAAAACTAGGGAGGACGAAAATAATTTAAATGTTCATCCAATGCCACAAACATACCTATAGGACGCACAAGTGTGGTTAAAAACCCTAATTGGACAAGAATAAGCCTAAGGGTGACGAAAATGAACAAAATGTTAATCCAATGACACAAACGCACCTATTGGATGCACAAGTTTGGTTAAAAACACTAATTGGACAAGAATAACCCTAGGGAGGACGAAAATGACCTAAATGTTAATCCAAGGACACAAATGAACTTATTGGATCCACAAGATTGGTTAAAAACCCTAACTAGACAAGAAAAAACCTAGGGAGGACGAAAATGTTTTAAATGTTAATCCAATGACACAAACGCACCTACTAGACGCACAAGTTTGGTTAAAAATCCTAATTGGACAAGAACAAGCTTAGGGAGGACGAAATCGGCCTAATTGTTAATCCAATGACAGAAATACACATATTGGATGAACAAGATTGTTTAAAAACCATAATTGGACAAGAATACACCAAGGGAAGACAAAAATGACCTAATTGTTCATCCGATGAAACAAACACACTTATATGATGCACAAGATTGGTTAAAAACCCTAATTCGACATGAATAAGCCAAGGGAGGACGAAAATAACATAATTGTTCATCCAATGATACAAACACACCTATTGGATGCACAAGATTGGTTAAAAACCCTAATTGGACAAGAATAAGCCTAGGGAGGACGAAAATGACCTAATTGCTCATCCAATGACACAAGTACACCTATTGGATGAACAAAATTGGTTAAAAACCCTAATTGGACAAGACTAAGCCAAGGGAGGACGAAAATGACCTAATTGTTTATCCAATGACACAAATGAACTTATTGGATGCACAAGATTGGTTAAAAACCCTAATTGGAAAAGATTATGCCTAGGGAGGACGAAAATGACCTAAATGTTAATCCAATGACACAAATGAACTTATTGGTTCCACAAGATTGGTTAAAAACCCTAATTGGACAAGGTTAAGCCTACGGAGGACGAAAATGACCTACATGTTAATCCAATGACACAAACACACCTATTGGATGAACAAAATTGGTTAAAAACCCTAGTCGGACAGAATAAGCCTAGGGGGGACGAAAATGACATAATTGTTCATCCAATTACACAAACACACCTATTTGATGCACAAGATTGGTTAAAAACCCTAATTGGACAAGAATAAGCCTAGGGAGGACGAAAATAATCTAAATGTTAATCCAATGACACAAATAAACTTATTGGATGCACAAGATTGGTTAAAAACCCTAATTGGACAAGAATAAGCCTAGGGATGACGAAAATGAACTAAATGTTAATCCAATGACACAAACGCACCTATTGGATGCACAAGTTTGGTTAAAAACCCTAATTCGACAAGATTAAGCCTAGGGAGGACGAAAATGACCTAATTAATCATCCAATGACACAAACACACCTATTGGATGCACAAGATTGGTTAAAAACCCTAATTGGACAAGATTAAGCCTAGGGAGGACGAAAATGAACTAAATTTTAATCCAATGACACAAATGAACTTATTGGATGCACAAGTTGGTTAAAAACACTAATTGGACAAGATTAAGCCTAGGGAGGACAAAAATGACCTAAATGTTAATCCAATGACACAAATGAACTTATTAGATGCACAAGATTGGTTAAATCCTTAATGGGACAAGAATAAACCTAGGAAGGACGGAAATGATTTAAATGTTCATCCAATGACACAAACACACCTATTGGACGCACAAGTCTGGTTAAAAACCCTAATTGGACAAGAATCAGCCAAGGGAGGACGAAAATGACCAAAATGTTAATCCTACGACACAAATGAACTTATTGGATGCACAAGATTGGTTAAAAACCCTAATTGGACAAAATTAAGCCTAGGGAGGACTAAAATGACCTAAATGTTAATCCAATGACACAAAAGAACTTATTGGATGCACATGATTTGTTAAAAACCCTAATTGGACAAGATAAAACCTAGGGAGGACGAAAAAAACCTAAATGTTAATCCAATGACACAAATGAACTTATTGGATCCACAAGATTGGTTAAAAACCCTTATTGGACAAGAATAAAACTAGGGAGGACGAAAATAATTTAAATGTTCATCCAATGCCACAAACATACCTATAGGACGCACAAGTGTGGTTAAAAACCCTAATTGGACAAGAATAAGCCTAAGGGTGACGAAAATGAACAAAATGTTAATCCAATGACACAAACGCACCTATTGGATGCACAAGTTTGGTTAAAAACACTAATTGGACAAGAATAACCCTAGGGAGGACGAAAATGACCTAAATGTTAATCCAAGGACACAAATGAACTTATTGGATCCACAAGATTGGTTAAAAACCCTAACTAGACAAGAAAAAACCTAGGGAGGACGAAAATGTTTTAAATGTTAATCCAATGACACAAACGCACCTACTAGACGCACAAGTTTGGTTAAAAATCCTAATTGGACAAGAACAAGCTTAGGGAGGACGAAATCGGCCTAATTGTTAATCCAATGACAGAAATACACATATTGGATGAACAAGATTGTTTAAAAACCATAATTGGACAAGAATACACCAAGGGAAGACAAAAATGACCTAATTGTTCATCCGATGAAACAAACACACTTATATGATGCACAAGATTGGTTAAAAACCCTAATTCGACATGAATAAGCCAAGGGAGGACGAAAATAACATAATTGTTCATCCAATGATACAAACACACCTATTGGATGCACAAGATTGGTTAAAAACCCTAATTGGACAAGAATAAGCCTAGGGAGGACGAAAATGACCTAATTGCTCATCCAATGACACAAGTACAACTATTGGATGAACAAAATTGGTTAAAAACCCTAATTGGACAAGACTAAGCCAAGGGAGGACGAAAATGACCTAATTGTTTATCCAATGACACAAACACACCTATTGGATGCACAAGATTTGTTAAAAACCCTAATTGGACAAGAATAAGCCTAGGGATGACGAAAATGAACTAAATGTTAATCCAATGACACAAAAGCACCTATTGGATGCATAAGTTTGGTTAAAAACCCTAATTGGACAAGAATAAGCGTAGGGATGACGAAAATGAACTAAATGTTAATCCAATGACACAAAAGCACCTATTGGATGCATAAGTTTGGTTAAAAACCCTAATTAGACAAGAATAAGCCTAGGGAGGACGAAAATGACCTAAATGTTAATCCAAGGACACAAATGAACTTATTGGATCCATAAGATTGGTTAAAAACCCTAATTGGACAAGAATAAACCTAGGGAGGACGAAAATGATTTAAATGTTCATCCAATGACACAAACAAACCTATTGGACGCACAAGTCTGGTTAAAAACCCTAATTGGACAAGAATAAGCCTAGGGATGACGAAAATGAACTAAATGTTAATCCAATGACACAAACACACCTATTGGATGCACAAGTTTGGTTAAAAACCCTAATTCGACAACGAAAATGACCTAATTAATCATCCAATGACACAAACACACCTATTGGATGCACAAGATTGGTTAAAAACCCTAATTGGACAAGATTAAGCCTAGGGAGGACGAAAATGAACTAAATTTTAATCCAATGACACAAATGAACTTATTGGATGCACAAGTTGGTTAAAAACGCTATTTGGACAAGATTAAGCCTAGGGAGGACAAAAATGACCTAAATGTTAATTCATTGACACAAATTAACTTATTGGATGCACAAGATTGGTTAAAACCTTAATTGGACAAGAATAAAACTAGGAAGGACGAAAATGATTTAAATGTTCATCCAATGACACAAACACACCTATTGGACGCACAAGATTGGTTAAAAACCCTAATTGGACAAGAATAAGCCTAGGGATGACGAAAATGAACTAAATGTTAATCTAATGACACAAACGCACCTATTGGATGCACAAGTTTGGTTAAAAACCCTAATTGGACAAGAATAACCCTAGGGAGGACGAAAATGACCTAAATGTTAATCCAATGACACAAATGAACTTATTGGATGCACATGATTTGTTAAAAACCCTAATTGGACACGATAAAACCTAGGGAGGACGAAAGAAACCTAAATGTTAATCCAATCACACAAATGAACTTATTGGATCCACAAGATTGGTTAAAAACCCTAATTGGACAAGAATAAACCTAGGGAGGACGAAAATGATTTAAATGTTCATCCAATGACACAAACAAACCTATTGGACGCACAAGTCTGGTTAAAAACCCTAATTGGACAAGAATAAGCCTAAGGATGACGAAAATGAACTAAATGTTAATCCAATGACACAAACGCACCTATTGGATGCACAAGTTTGGTTAAAAACCATAATTCGACAAGATTAAGCCTTGGGAGGACGAAAATGACCTAATTAATCATCCAATGACACAAACACACCTATTGGATGCACAAGATTGGTTAAAAACCTTAATTGGACAAGATTAAGCCTAGGGAGAACGAAAATGAACTAAATTTTAATCCAATGACACAAATGAACTTATTGGATGCACAAGTTGGTTAAAAACGCTAATTGGACAAGATTAAGCATAGGGAGGACAAAAATGACCTAAATGTTAATCCAATGACACAAATGAACTTATTGGATGCACAAGATAGGTTAAAACCTTAATTGGACAAGAATAAACCTAGGAAGGACGAAAATGATTTAAATGTTCATCCAATGACACAAACACACCTATTGGACGCATAAGTCTGGTCAAAAACCCTAATTGGACAAGAATCAGCCAAGGGAGGACGAAAATGACCTAAATGTTAATCCAATGACACAAACGCACCTATTGGATGCACAAGTTTGGTTAAAAACC
>JBBPBR010000057.1:0-16165 GCA_037974775.1 Cicer pinnatifidum
GTTAAAAACCCTAGTTGGACAAGAATAAGCATAGGGAGGACGAAAATGACGTAAATGTATATCCAATTACACAAATGAACTTATTGGATGCACAAGATTTGTTAAAACCCCTCATTGGACAAGAATAGGCCTAAGGAGGACGAAAATGACCTAAATGTACATCGAATGACAGAAATGAACTTTTTGGATGCAAAAAATTTAGTTAAAAACCCTAATTGGACAACAATAAGCCTAAATAGGACGAAAATGACCTAAATGTTAATCCAATGACACAAATGAACTTATTGGATGCACAAGATTTGTTAAAAACCCTAATTGGACAAGAATAAGCCTAGGGTGGACGATAATGACCTAAATGTTCATCCAGTGACACAAACACACTTATTGGATGCACAAGATTGCTTAAAAACCCTATTAGGACAAGAATAAGCCTACACAGGACAAAAATGACCTAAATGTTAATCCAATGACACAAACACACCTATTGGATGCAAAAGATTGGTTAAAAACCATAATTGGACAAGAATAAGCCTAGGGAGGATGAAAATGACCTAAATGTTCATCCAATTACACAAATGAACTTATTGGATGCACATGATTTGTTAAAAACCCTCATTGGACAAGAATAGGCCTAAAGAGGACGAAAATGACCTAAATGTACACCCAATGACACAAATGAATTTATTGGATGCAAAAAATTGGTTAAAAACCCTAATTAGACAACAATAAGCCTAAAGAGGACGAAAATGACCTAAATGTTCATCCAATGACACAAACACACTTATTGGATGCACAAGATTGCTTAAAAACTCTAATTGGATAAGAATAAGCCTAGGGAGGACGAAAATGACTTAAATGTTAATCCAATGACACAAACACTTCTATTGGATGCATGAGAATGGTTAAAAACCCTAATTGGACAAGAATAAGCCTACGGAGGACGAAAATGACCTAAATGTTAATCTAATGACACAAATGAACTTATTAGATGCACAAGTTTAGTTAAAAACCCTAATTGGACAAGAATAAGCCTAGGGTGGACGGAAATGACCTAAATGTTCATCCGGTGACACAAACACACTTATTGGATGCACAAGATTTCTTAAAAACTCTAATTGGATAAGAATAAGCCTACGGAGGACGAAAATGACCTAAATGTTAATCCAATGACACAAACACACCTATTGGATGCACAAGATTGGTTAAAAACCCTAATTGGACAAGAATAAGCATAGGGAGGACGAAAATGATGTAAATGTTCATCAAACTACACAAATGAACTTAATGGATGCACAAGATTTGTTAAAACCCCTCATTGGACAAGAATAGGCCTAAGGAGGACGAAAATGACCTAAATGTACATCGAATGACACAAATGAACTTTTTGGATGCAAAAAATTTAGTTAAAAACCCTAATTGGACAACAATAAGCCTAAAGAGGATGAAAATGACCTAAATGTTAATCCAATGACACAAACACACCTATTGGATGCACAAGATTTGTTAAAACCCCTAATTGAACAACAATAAGCCTAAGGAGGACGAAAATGACCTAAATGTTCATCCAATGACACAAATGAACTTATTGGATGCACAAGATTTGTTAAAAACCCTAATTGGACAAGAATAAGCCTAGGGAGTACGAAAATGACCTAAATATTCATCCAATTACACATATGAACTTATTGGATGCACATGATTTGTTAAAAACCCTCATTGGACAAGAATAGGCCTAAAGAGGACGAAAATGACCTAAATGTTAATCCAATGACACAAATGAATTTATTGGATGCAAAAGATTGGTTAAAAACCATAATTGGACAAGAATAAGCCTAGGGAGGACGAAAATGACCTAAATGTTCATCCAATTACACAAATGAACTTATTGGATGCACATGATTTGTTAAAAACCCTCATTGGACAAGAATAGGCCTAAAGAGGACGAAAAAGACCTAAATGTACATCCAATGACACAAATGAATTTATTGGATGCAAAAAATTGGTTAAAAACCCTAATTGGACAACAATAAGCCTAAAGAGGACGAAAATGACCTAAATGTTCATCCAATGACACAAATGAACTTATTGGATGCACAAGATTGGTTAAAAACCCTAATTGGACAAGAATAAGCCAAGGGAGGACGAAAATGACCTAAATGTGCATCCAATGACACAAATGAACTTATTGGATGCACAAGATTTTTTAAAAACCCTAATTGGACAAGAATAATTCTAAGGAGGACGAAAATGACATAAATGTTAATCCAATGACACAAACACACCTATTGGATGCAAAAGATTGGTTAAAAACCCTAATTGGACAAGAATAAGCCTAGGGAGGACGAAAATGACCTAAATGTACATCGAATGACACAAATGAACTTTTTGGATGCAAAAAATTTAGTTAAAAACCCTAATTGGACAACAATAAGCCTAAATAGGACGAAAATGACCTAAATGTTAATCCCATGACACAAATGAACTTATTGGATGCACAAGATTTGTTAAAAACCCTAATTGGACAAGAATAAGCCTAGGGTGGACGATAATGACCTAAATGTTCATCCAGTGACACAAACACACTTATTGGATGCACAAGATTGCTTAAAAACCCTATTAGGACAAGAATAAGCCTACATAGGACAAAAATGACCTAAATGTTAATCCAATGACACAAACACACCTATTGGATGCAAAAGATTGGTTAAAAACCATAATTGGACAAGAATAAGCCTAGGGAGGACGAAAATGACCTAAATGTTCATCCAATTACACAAATGAACTTATTGGATGCACATGATTTGTTAAAAACCCTCATTGGACAAGAATAGGCCTAAAGAGGACGAAAATGACCTAAATGTACACCCAATGACACAAATGAATTTATTGGATGCAAAAAATTGGTTAAAAACCCTAATTAGACAACAATAAGTCTAAAGAGGACGAAAATGACCTAAATGTTCATCCAATGACACAAATGAACTTATTGGATGCACAAGATTGGTTAAAAACCCTAATTGGACAAGAATAAGCCAAGGGAGGACGAAAATGACCTAAATGTGCATCCAATGACACAAATGAACTTATTGGATGCACAAGATTTTTTAAAAACCCTAATTGGACAAGAATAATTCTAAGGAGGACGAAAATGACCTAAATGTTAATCTAATGACACAAATGAACTTATTAGATGCACAAGTTTAGTTAAAAACCCTAATTGGACAAGAATAAGCCTAGGGTGGACGAAAATGACCTAAATGTTCATCCGGTGACACAAACACACTTATTGGATGCACAAGATTTCTTAAAAACTCTAATTGGATAAGAATAAGCCTACGGAGGACGAAAATGACCTAAATGTTAATCCAATGACACAAACACACCTATTGGATGCACAAGATTGGTTAAAAACCCTAATTGGACAATAATAACCTTAGTGTGGACGAAAATGAGCTAAATGTTCATCCAGTGACACAAACACACTTATTGGATGCACAAGATTGCTTAAAAACCCTAATTGGACAAGAATAAGCCTAGGGAGGACGAAAATAACACAAATGTTAATCCAATGACACAAACACACCTATTGGATGCAAAAGATTGGTTAAAAACCCTAATTGGACAAGAATAAGCCTAGGGAGGACGAAAATAACCTAAATGTTCATCCAATGACACAAACACACCTATTGGATTCACAAGATTGGTTAAAAACCCTAATTAGACAAGAATAAGACTAGGGAGGACGAAAATGACCTAAATGTTCATCCAATGACACAAACATACCTATTGGATGCACAAGATTGGTTAAAAACCCTTATTGGACAAGAATAAGACTAGGGAGGACGAAAATGACCTAAATGTTAATCCAATAACACAAACACACCTATTGGATGTACAAGATTGCTTAAAAACCCTAATTGGACAAGAATAAGCCTAGCGAGGACAGAAATAACCTAAATGTTCATCCAATGACACAAACACACCTATTGGATGCACAAGATTGGTTAAAAACCCTAATTGGACAAGAATAAGACTAGGGAGGACGAAAATGACCTAAATGTTCATCTAATGACACAAATGAACTTATTAGATGCACAAGATTAGTTAAAAACCCTAATTGGCCAAGAATAAGCCTAAGGAGGACGAAAATAACCTAAATGTTCATCCAATGACACAAACACACCTATTGGATGCACAAGATTGCTTAAAAACACTTATTGGACAAGAATAAGACTAGGGAGGACAAAAATGACATAAATGTTCATCCAATGACACAAACACACTTATTGGATGCACAAGATTGCTTAAAACTCTAATTGGATTAGAATAAGCCTAGGAGGACGAAAATGACCTAAATGTTAATCCAATGACACAAACACACCTATTTGATGCACAAGATTGGTTAAAAACCCTAATTGGACAAGAATAAGCATAGGGAGGACGAAAATGACGTAAATGTATATCCAATTACACAAATGAACTTATTGGATGCACAAGATTTGTTAAAACCCCTCATTGGACAAGAATAGGCCTAAGGAGGACGAAAATGACCTAAATGTACATCGAATGACACAAATGAACTTTTTGGATGCAAAAAATTTAGTTAAAAACCCTAATTGGACAACAATAAGCCTAAATAGGACGAAAATGACCTAAATGTTAATCCAATGACACAAATGAACTTATTGGATGCACAATATTTGTTAAAAACCCTAATTGGACAAGAATAAGCCTAGGGTGGACGATAATGACCTAAATGTTCATCCAGTGACACAAACACACTTATTGGATGCACAAGATTGCTTAAAAACCCTATTAGGACAACAATAAGCCTACATAGGACAAAAATGACCTAAATGTTAATCCAATGACACAAACACACCTATTGGATGCAAAAGATTGGTTAAAAACCATAATTGGACAAGAATAAGCCTAGGGAGGACGAAAATGACCTAAATGTTCATCCAATTACACAAATGAACTTATTGGATGCACATGATTTGTTAAAAACCCTCATTGGACAAGAATAGGCCTAAAGAGGACGAAAATGACCTAAATGTACACCCAATGACACAAATGAATTTATTGGATTCAAAACATTGGTTAAAAACCCTAATTAGACAACAATAAGCCTAAAGAGGACGAAAATGACCTAAATGTTCATCCAATGACACAAATGAACTTATTGGATGCACAAGATTGGTTAAAAACCCTAATTGGACAAGAATAAGCCAAGGGAGGACGAAAATGACCTAAATGTGCATCCAATGACACAAATGAACTTATTGGATGCACAAGATTTTTTAAAAACCCTAATTGGACAAGAATAATTCTAAGGAGGACGAAAATGACCTAAATGTTAATCTAATGACACAAATGAACTTATTAGATGCACAAGTTTAGTTAAAAACCCTAATTGGACAAGAATAAGTCTAGGGTGGACGAAAATGACCAAAATGTTCATCCGGTGACACAAACACACTTATTGGATGCACAAGATTTCTTAAAAACTCTAATTGGATAAGAATAAGCCTACGGAGGACGAAAATGACCTAAATGTTAATCCAATGACACAAACACACCTATTGGATGCACAAGATTGGTTAAAAACCCTAATTGGACAAGAATAAGAATAGGGAGGACGAAAATGATGTAAATGTTCATCCAATTACACAAATGAACTTAATGGATGCACAAGATTTGTTAAAACCCCTCATTGGACAAGAATAGGCCTAAGGAGGACGAAAATGACCTAAATGTACATCGAATGACACAAATGAACTTTTTGGATGCAAAAAATTTAGTTAAAAACCCTAATTGGACAACAATAAGCCTAAAGAGGATGAAAATGACCTAAATGTTAATCCAATGACACAAACACACCTATTGGATGCACAAGATTTGTTAAAACCCCTAATTGAACAACAATAAGCCTAAGGAGGACGAAAATGACCTAAATGTTCATCCAATGACACAAATGAACTTATTGGATGCACAAGATTTGTTAAAAACCCTAATTGGACAAGAATAAGCCTAGGGAGTACGAAAATGACCTAAATATTCATCCAATTACACATATGAACTTATTGGATGCACATGATTTGTTAAAAACCCTCATTGGACAAGAATAGGCCTAAAGAGGACGAAAATGACCTAAATGTTAATCCAATGACACAAATGAATTTATTGGATGCAAAAGATTGGTTAAAAACCATAATTGGACAAGAATAAGCCTAGGGAGGACGAAAATGACCTAAATGTTCATCCAATTACACAAATGAACTTATTGGATGCACATGATTTGTTAAAAACCCTCATTGGACAAGAATAGGCCTAAAGAGGACGAAAAATGATCTAAATGTACATCCAATGACACAAATGAAATTATTGGATGCAAAAAATTGGTTAAAAACCCTAATTGGACAACAATAAGCCTAAGGAGGACGAAAATGACCTAAATGTTCATCCAATGACACAAATGAACTTATTGGATGCACAAGATTGGTTAAAAACCCTAATTGGACAAGAATAAGCCAAGGGAGGACGAAAATGACCTAAATGTGCATCCAATGACACAAATGAACTTATTGGATGCACAAGATTTTTTAAACACCCTAATTGGACAAGAATAATTCTAACGAGGACGAAAATGACGTTAATGTTAATCCAATGACACAAACACACCTATTTGATGCAAATGATTGGTTAAAAACCCTAATTGGACAAGAATAAGCCTAGGGAGGACGAAAATGACCCAAACGTTCATCCAATGACACAAATGAACTTATTCGATGCACAAGATTTGTTAAAAACCCTAATTGGACAAGAATAAGCCTAGGGTAGACGAAAATGACCTAAATGTTCATCCGGTGACACAAACACACTTATTGGATGCACAAGATTGCTTAAAAACCCTAATTGGACAACAATAAGCCTACGGAGGACGAAAATGACCTAAATGTTAATCCAATGACACAAACACACCTATTTGATGCACAAGATTGCTTTAAAACCCTAATTGGACAAGAATAAGCCTAGGGAGGACGAAAATAACCTAAATGTTCATCCAATGACACAAACACACCTATTGGATGAACAAGTTTGGTTAAAACCCTAATTAGACAAGAATAAGACTAGGGAGGATGAAAATGACCTAAATGTTCATCCAATGAAACAAACACACCTATTGGATGCACAAGATTGGTTAAACACCCTAATTGGACAAGAATATGCATTGGGAGGTCGAAATGACCTAAATGTTCATCCAATTACACAAATGAACTTATTGGATGCACAAGATTTGTTAAAAACCCTAATTGGACAAGAATCGGCCTTAGGAGGAAGAAAATGACCTAAATGTACATCCAATGACACAAATGAACTTATTGGATGCAAAAAATTGGTTAAAAACCCTAATTGGACAACAATAAGCCTAAAGAGGACGAAAATGACCTAAATATTAATCCAATGACACAAACACACCAATTGGATGTACAAGATTTGTTAAAACCCCTAATTGGACAACAATAACCCTAAGGAGGACGAAAATAACCTAAATGTTCATCCGATGACACAAACATACCTATTGGATGCACAAGATTTGTCAAAAACCCTAATTGGCCAAGAATTAGCCTGGGGTGGACGAAAATGACCTAAATGTTCATCCAATGACACAAACACACTTATTGGATGCACAAGGTTGCTTAAAAACCCTAATTGGACATGAATAAGCCTAGGGAGGACAAAAATGACCTAAATGTTAATCCAATGACACAAACACACCTATTGGATGCACAAGATTGCTCAAAACCCCTAATTGGACAAAAATAAGCCTAGGGAGGACGAAAATAACCTAAATGTTCATCCAATGACACAAACACACTTATTGGATGCACAAGATTGCTTAAAAACCCTATTAGGACAAGAATAAGCCTACGGAGGACGAAAATGACCTAAATGTTAATCCAATGACACAAACACACCTATTGGATGCAAAAGATTGGTTAAAAACCATAATTGGACAAGAATAAGCCTAGGGAGGACGAAAATGACCTAAATGTTCATCCAATTACACAAATGAACTTATTGGATGCACATGATTTGTTAAAAACCCTCATTGGACAAGAATAGGCCTAAAGAGGACAAAAATGACCTAAATGTACATCCAATGACACAAATGAATTTATTGGATGCAAAAGATTGGTTAAAAACCATAATTGGACAAGAATAAGCCTAGGGAGGACGAAAATGACCTAAATGTTCATCCAATTACACAAATGAACTTATTGGATGCACATGATTTGTTAAAAACCCTCATTGGACAAGAATAGGCCTAAAGAGGACGAAAAATGATCTAAATGTACATCCAATGACACAAATGAAATTATTGGATGCAAAAAATTGGTTAAAAACCCTAATTGGACAACAATAAGCCTAAGGAGGACGAAAATGACCTAAATGTTCATCCAATGACACAAATGAACTTATTGGATGCACAAGATTGGTTAAAAACCCTAATTGGACAAGAATAAGCCAAGGGAGGACGAAAATGACCTAAATGTTCATCCAATGACACAAACACACCTATTGGATGCACAAGATTGGTTAGAAACCCTAATTGGACAAGAATAAACCTAGGAAGGACGAAAATGACCTAAATGTTAATCCAATGACACAAATGAACTTATTGGATGCACAAGATTGGTTAAAAACCCTAATTGGACAAGAATAAGCCTAGGGAGGACGAAAATGACCTAAATGTTCATCCAATGACACAAACACACCTATTGGATGCACAAGATTGGTTAAAAACCCTAATTGGATAAGAATAAGGATAGGGAGGACGAAAATGACCTAAATGTTCATCCAATGACACAAATGAACTTATTGGATGCACAAGATTGGTTAAAAACCCTAATTGGACAAGAATAAGCCTAGGGAGGACGAAAATGACCTAAATGTTCATCCAATGACACAAATGAACTTATTGGATGCACAAGGTTGGTTAAAAACGATAATTGGACAAGAATAAGCCTAGGGAGGGCGAAAATGACCTAAATGTTCGTCCAATGACACAAACACACCAATTGGATGCACAAGATTGCATAAAAACCCTAATTGGACAAGAATAAGACTAGGGAGGACGAAAATGACCTAAATGTTCCTCCAATGACACAAACACGCCTATTGGATGCACAAGATTGCATAAAAACCCTAATTGGACAAGAATAAGACTAGGGAGGACGAAAATGACCTAAATGTTCATCCAATGACACAAATGAACTTATTGGATGCACAAGATTGGTTAAAAACCCTAATTGGACAAGAATAAGCCTAGGGAGGACGAAAATGACCTAAATGTTCATCCATTGACACAAATGAACTTATTGGATGCACAAGATTGGTTTAAAAACCTAATTGGACAAGAATAAGCCTAGGGAGGACGAAAATGACCTAAATGTTCCTCCAATGACACAAACACACCTATTGGATGCACAAGATTGCATAAAAACCCTAATTGGACAAGAATAAGACTAGGGAGGACGAAAATAACCTAAATGTTCCTCTAATGACACAAATGAACTAATTGGATGCACAAGGTTGGTTAAAAACCCTAATTGGACAAGAATAAGCATAGGGAGGACGAAAATGACCTAAATGTTCATCCAATGACACAAATGAACTTATTGGATGCACAAGATTGGTTAAAAACCCTAATTGGACAAGAATAAGCCTAGGGAGGACGAAAATGACCTAAATGTTCATCCAATGACACAAATGAACTTATTGGATGCACAAGATTGGTTAAAAACCCTAATTGGACAAGAATAAGCCTAGGGAGGACGAAAATGACCTAAATGTTCATCCAATGACACAAATGAACTTATTCGATGCACAAGATTGCATAAAAACCCTAATTGGACAAGAATAAGACTAGGGAGGACGAAATTGACCTAAATGTTCATCCAATGACACAAATGAACTTATTGTATGCACAAGATTGGTTAAAAACCCAAATTGGACAAGAATAAGCCTAGGGAGGACGAAAATGACCTAAATGTTCATCCAATGACACAAACACACATATTGGATGCACAAGATTGCTTAAAACCCTAATTGGACAAGACTAAGACTAGGGAGGACGAAAATGACCTAAATGTTCATCCAATGACACAAATGAACTTATTGGATGCACAAGATTGGTTAAAAACCCTAATTGGACAAGAATAAGCCTAGGGAGGACGAAAATGACCTAAATGTTCATCCATTGACACAAATGACCTTATTGGATGCAAAAGATTGGTTAAAAACCTTAATTGTACAAGAATAAGCCTAGGGAGGACGAAAATGACCTAAATGTTCATCCAATGACACAAATGAACTTATTGGATGCACAAGATTGGTTAAAAACCCAAATTGGACAAGAATAAGCCTAGGGAGGACGAAAATGACCTAAATGTTCATCCAATGACACAAATGAACTTATTGGATGCACAAGATTGGTTAAAAACCCTAATTGGACAAGAATAAGCCTAGGGAGGACGAAAATGACCTAAATGTTCATCCAATGACACAAACACACCTATTTGATGCACAAGATTGGTTAGAAACCGTAATTGGACAAGAATAAGCCTAGGAAGGACGAAAATGACCTAAATGTTAATCCAATGACACAAATGAACTTATTGGATGCACAAGATTGGTAAAAAACCCTAATTGGACAAGAATAAGCCGAGGGAGGACGAAAATGACCTAAATGTTCATCCAATGACACAAACACACCTATTGGATGCACAAGATTGGTTAAAAACCCTAATTGGACAAGAATAAGCCTAGGGAGGACGAAAATGACCTAAATGTTCATCCAATGACACAAATGAACTTATTGGATGCACAAGATTGGTTAAAAACCCTAATTGGACAAGAATAAGCCTAGGGAGGACGAAAATGACCTAAATGTTCATCCAATGACACAAACACACCTATTGGATGCACAAGATTGGTTAAAAACACTAATTGGGCAAGAATAAGCCTAGGGAGGACGAAAATGACCTAAATGTTCATCCAATGACACAAATGAACTTATTGGATGCACAAGATTGGTTAAAAACCCTAATTGGACAAGAATAAGCCTAGGGAGGACGAAAATGACCTAAATGTTAATCCAATGACACAAACACACCTATTGGATGCAAAAGATTGGTTAAAAACCATAATTGGACAAGAATAAGCCTAGGGAGGACGAAAATGACCTAAATGTTCATCCAATTACACAAATGAACTTATTGGATGCACATGATTTGTTAAAAACCCTCATTGGACAAGAATAGGCCTAAAGAGGACGAAAATGACCTAAATGTACATCCAATGACACAAATGAATTTATTGGATGCAAAAGATTGGTTAAAAACCATAATTGGACAAGAATAAGTCTAGGGAGGACGAAAATGACCTAAATGTTCATCCAATTACACAAATGAACTTATTGGATGCACATGATTTGTTAAAAACCCTCATTGGACAAGAATAGGCCTAAAGTGGTTGAAAATGACCTAAATGTACATCCAATGACACAAATGAATTTATTGGATGCAAAAAATTGGTTTAAAACCCTAATTGGACAACAATAAGCCTAAAGAGGCAAAAATGACCTAAATGTTCATCCAACGACACAAATGAACTTATTGGATGCACAAGATTGGTTAAAAACCCTATATGGACAAGAATAAGCCAACGGAGGACGAAAATGACCTAAATGTGCATCCAATGACACAAATGAACTTATTGGATGCACAAGATTTTTTAAAAACCCTAATTGGACAAGAATAATTCTAAGGAGGACGAAAATGACGTAAATGTTAATCCAATGACACAAGCACACCTATTGGATGCAAAAGATTGGTTAAAAACCCTAATTGGACAAGAATAAGCCTAGGGAGGACGAAAATGACCTAAATGTTCATCCAATGACACAAATGAACTTATTCGATGCACAAGATTTGTTAAAAACCCTAATTGGACAAGAATAAGCCTAGGGTGGACGAAAATGACCTAAATGTTCATCCGGTGACACAAACACACTTATTCGATGCACAAGATTGCTTAAAAACCCTAATTGGACAACAATAAGCCTACGGAGGACGAAAATGACCTAAATTTTAATCCAATGACACAAACACACCTATTGGATGCACAAGATTGCTTAAAAACCCTAATTGGACAAGAATAAGGCTAGGGAGGACGAAAATCACCTAAATGTTCATCAAATGACACAAACACACCTATTGGATGCACAAGATTTGTTAAAACCCCTAATTGGACAACAATAAGCCTAAGGAGGACGAAAATGACCTAAATGTTCACCCAATGACACAAATCAACTTATTGGATGCACAAGATTTGTTAAAAACCCTAATTGGACAAGAATAAGCCTAGGGTGGACGAAAATGACCTAAATGGTCATCCAGTGACACAAACACACTTATTGGATGCACAAGATTGCTTAAAAACCCTATTAGGACAAGAATAAGCCTACGGAGGACCAAAATGACCTAAATGTTAATCCAATGACACAAACACACCTATTGGATGCAAAAGATTGGTTAAAAACCATAATTGGACAAGAATAAGCCTAGGGAGGACGAAAATGACCTAAATGTTCATCCAATTACACAAATGAACTTATTGGATGCACATGATTTGTTAAAAACCCTCATTGGACAAGAATAGGCCTAAAGAGGACGAAAATGACCTAAATGTACATCCAATGACACAAATGAATTTATTGGATGCAAAAGATTGGTTAAAAACCATAATTGGACAAGAATAAGTCTAGGGAGGACGAAAATGACCTAAATGTTCATCCAATTACACAAATGAACTTATTGGATGCACATGATTTGTTAAAAACCCTCATTGGACAAGAATAGGCCTAAAGAGGTTGAAAATGACCTAAATGTACATCCAATGACACAAATGAATTTATTGGATGCAAAAAATTGGTTAAAAACCCTAATTGGACAACAATAAGCCTAAAGAGGACAAAAATGACCTAAATGTTAATCCCATGACACAAACACACCTATTGGATGCACAAGATTGCTTAAAAACCCTAATTGGACAAGAATAAGACTAGGGAGGATGAAAAAGACCTAAATGTTCATCCAATGACACAAACATACCTATTGGATGCACAAGATTGGTTAAAAACCCTTATTGGACAAGAATAATACTAGGGAGGAAGAAAATGACCTAAATGTTAATCCAATGACACAAATGAACTTATTGGATGCAAAAAATTGGTTAAAAACCCTAATTAGACAACAATAAGCCTAAAGAGGACGAAAATGACCTAAATGTTCATCCAATGACACAAACACACTTATTGGATGCACAAGATTGCTTAAAAACTCTAATTGGATAAGAATAAGCCTAGGGAGGACGAAAATGACTTAAATGTTAATCCAATGACACAAACACTTTTATTGGATGCATAAGA
Source organism: Cicer pinnatifidum (assembly GCA_037974775.1). NCBI lineage: Eukaryota > Viridiplantae > Streptophyta > Magnoliopsida > Fabales > Fabaceae > Cicer > Cicer pinnatifidum. The sequence continues at coordinate 13,499 of JBBPBR010000057.1, forward strand.
ATGGTTAAAAACCCTAATTGGACAAGAATAAGCCTACGGAGGACGAAAATAACGTAAATGTTCATCCTATGACACAAATGAACTTATTGGATGCACAAGATTTTTTTAAACCCCTAATTGAACAACAATAAGCCTAAGGAGGACGAAAACGAGCTAAATGTACATCCAATGACGCAAATGAACTTATTGGATGCACAAGATTGGTTAAAAACCCTAATTGGACAATAATAACCATAGGGTGGACGAAAATGAGCTAAATGTTCATCCAGTGACACAAACACACTTATTGGATGCACAAGATTGCTTAAAAACCCTAATTGGACATGAATAAGCCTAGGGAGGACGAAAATAACACAAATGTTAATCCAATGACACAAACACACCTATTGGATGCAAAAGATTGGTTAAAAACCCTAATTGGACAAGAATAAGCCTAGGGAGGACGAAAATAACCTAAATGTTCATCCAATGACACAAACACACCTATTGGATTCACAAGATTGGTTAAAAACCCTTATTAGACAAGAATAAGACTAGGGAGGACGAAAATGACCTAAATGTTCATCCAATGACAAAAACATACCTATTGGATGCACAAGATTGGTTAAAAACCCTTATTGGACAAGAATAAGACTAGGGAGGACGAAAATGACCTAAATGTTAATCCAATAACACAAACACACCTATTGGATGTACAAGATTGCTTAAAAACCCTAATTGGACAAGAATAAGCCTAGCGAGGACAGAAATAACCTAAATGTTCATCCAATGACACAAACACACCTATTGGATGCACAAGATTGGTTAAAAACCCTAATTGGACAAGAATAAGACTAGGGAGGACGAAAATGACCTAAATGTTCATCTAATGACACAAATGAACTTATTAGATGCACAAGATTAGTTAAAAACCCTAATTGGCCAAGAATAAGCCTAAGGAGGACGAAAATGACCTAAATGTTCATCCAATGACACAAACACACCTATTGGATGCACAAGATTGCTTAAAAACACTTATTGGACAAGAATAAGACTAGGGAGGACAAAAATGACCTAAATGTTCATCCAATGACACAAACACACTTATTGGATGCACAAGATTGCTTAAAACTCTAATTGGATAAGAATAAGCCTAGGAGGACGAAAATGACCTAAATGTTAATCCAATGACACAAACACACCTATTGGATGCACAAGATTGGTTAAAAACCCTAATTGGACAAGAATAAGCATAGGGAGGACGAAAATGACGTAAATGTTCATCCAATTACACAAATGAACTTATTGGATGCACAAGATTTGTTAAAACCCCTCATTGGACAAGAATAGGCCTAAGGAGGACGAAAATGACCTAAATGTACATCGAATGACACAAATGAACTTTTTGGATGCAAAAAATTTAGTTAAAAACCCTAATTGGACAACAATAAGCCTAAATAGGACGAAAACGACCTAAATGTTAATCCAATGACACAAATGAACTTATTGGATGCACAAGATTTGTTAAAAACCCTAATTGGACAAGAATAAGCCTAGGGTGGACGAAAATGACCTAAATGTTCATCCAGTGACACAAATGAACTTATTGGATGCAAAAAATTGGTTAAAACCCTAATTGGACAACAATAAGCCTACATAGGACAAAAATGACCTAAATGTTAATCCAATGACACAAACACACCTATTGGATGCAAAAGATTGGTTAAAAACCATAATTGGACAAGAATAAGCCTAGGGAGGACGAAAATGACCTAAATGTTCATCCAATTACACAAATGAACTTATTGGATGCACATGATTTGTTAAAAACCCTCATTGGAAAAGAATAGGCCTAAAGAGGACGAAAATGACCTAAATGTACATCCAATGACACAAATGAATTTATTGGATGCAAAAGATTGGTTAAAAACCATAATTGGACAAGAATAAGCCTAGGGAGGACGAAAATGACCTAAATCTTCATCCAATTACACAAATGAACTTATTGGATGCACATGATTTGTTAAAAACCCTCATTGGACAAGAATAGGCCTAAAGAGGACGAAAAATAATCTAAATGTACATCCAATGACACAAATGAAATTATTGGATGCAAAAAATTGGTTAAAAACCCTAATTGGACAACAATAAGCCTAAGGAGGACGAAAATGACCTAAATGTTCATCCAATGACACAAATGAACTTATTGGATGCACAAGATTGGTTAAAAACCCTAATTGGACAAGAATAAGCCAAGGGAGGACGAAAATGACCTAAATGTGCATCCAATGACACAAATGAACTTATTGGATGCACAAGATTTTTTAAAAACCCTAATTGGACAAGAATAATTCTAAGGAGGACGAAAATGACGTTAATGTTAATCCAATGACACAAACACACCTATTTGATGCAAAAGATTGGTTAAAAACCCTAATTGGACAAGAATAAGCCTAGGGAGGACGAAAATGACCCAAATGTTCATCCAATGACACAAATGAACTTATTCGATGCACAAGATTTGTTAAAAACCCTAATTGGACAAGAATAAGCCTAGGGTAGACGAAAATGACCTAAATGTTCATCTGGTGACACAAACACACTTATTGGATGCACAAGATTCCTTAAAAACCCTAATTGGACAACAATAAGCCTACGGAGGAAAAAATGACCTAAATGTTAATCCAA
>JBBPBR010000059.1:0-17687 GCA_037974775.1 Cicer pinnatifidum
TGTGTCATTGGACAAACATTTAGGTCATTTTTGTCCTCCCTAGGCTTATTCTTGCCCAATTAGGGTTTTTAACCAATCTTGTGCATCCAATAAGTTCATTTGTGTCATTAGACGAACATTTAGGTCATTTTCGTCCTCCCTAGGATTATTCTTGTCCAATTAGGGTTTTTAACCAATCATGTGCATCCAATAAGTTGCTTTGTGTCATTGGATGAACATTTAGGTCATTTTCGTCCTTCCTAGGCTTATTCTTGTCCAATTAGGGTTTTTAACCAATCTTGTGCATCCAATAAGTTCATTTGTGTCATTGGATGAACATTTAGGTCATTTTCGTCCTCCCTAGGCTTATTCTTGTCCAATTAGGGTTTTTAACCAATCTTGTGGTTCCAATAAGTTCATTTGTGTCATTGGATGAACATTTAGGTCATTTTCGTCCTCCCTAGTCTTATTCTCGTCCAATTAGGGTTTTAAGCAATCTTGTGCATCCAATATGTGAGTTTGTGTCATTGGATGAACATTTAGGTCATTTTCGTCTTCCCTATGCTTATTCTTGTCCAATTAGGGTTTTTAACCAATCTTTTGCATCCAATAAGTTCATTTGTTTCATTAGATGAACATTTAGGTCATTTTCGTCCTCCCTAGTCTTATTCTTGTCCAATTAGGGTTTTTATGCAATCATGTGCATCCAATAGGTGTGTTTGTGTCATTGGAGGAACATTTAGGTCATTTTCGTCCTCCCTAGTCTTATTCTTGTCCAATTAGGGTTTTTATGCATTCTTGTGCATCCAATAGGTGTGTATGTGTCATTGGACAAACATTTAGGTCATTTTTGTCCTCCCTAGGCTTATTCTTGCCCAATTAGGGTTTTTAACCAATCTTGTGCATCCAATAAGTTCATTTGTGTCGTTAGACGAACATTTAGGTCATTTTCATCCTCCCTAGGATTATTCTTGTCCAATTAGGGTTTTTAACCAATCATGTGCATCCAATAAGTTGCTTTGTGTCATTGGATGAACATTTAGGTCATTTTCGTCCTCCCTAGGCTTATTCTTGTCCAATTAGGGTTTTTAACCAATCTTGTGCATCCAATAAGTTCATTTGTGTCATTACACGAACATTTAGGTCATTTTCGTCCTCCCTAGGCTTATTCTTGTCCAATTAGGGTTTTTAACCAATCTTGTGCATCCAATAAGTTCATTTGTGTCATTGGATGAACATTTAGGTCATTTTCGTCCTCCCTAGGCTTATTCTTGTCCAATTAGGGTTTTTAACCAATCTTGTGCATCCAATAAGTTCATTTGTGTCATTGGATGAACATTTAGGTCATTTTCGTCCTCCCTAGGCTTATTCTTGTCCAATTAGGGTTTTTAACCAATCTTGTGCATCCAATAAGTTCATTTGTGTTATTGGATGAACATTTATGTCATTTTCGTCCTCCCTAGTCTTATTCTTGTCCAATTAGGGTTTTTATGCAATCTTGTGCATCCAATAGGTGTGTTTGTGTCATTAGAGGAACATTTAGGTCATTTTTGTCCTCCCTAGTCTTATTCTTGTCCAATTAGGGTTTTTATGCAATCTTGTGCATCCAATAGGTGTGTTTGTGTCATTGGACAAACATTTAGGTCATATTCGTCCTCCCTAGGCTTGTTCTTGTCCAATTAGGGTTTTTAACCAATCTTGTGCATCCAATAAGTTCATTTGTGTCATTGGTTGAACATTTGGGTCATTTTCGTCCTCCCTAGTCTTATTCTTGTCCAATTAGGGTTTTTATGCAATCTTGTGCATCCAATAGGTGTGTTTGTGTCATTGGTTGAACATTTAGGTCATTTTCGTCCTCCCTAGGCTTATTCTTGTCCAATTAGGGTTTTTAACCAATCATGTGCATCCAATAAGTTGATTTGTGTCATTGGATGAACATTTAGGTCATTTTCGTCCTCCCTAGGCTTATTCTTGTCCAATTAGGGTTTTTAACCAATCTTGTGCATCCAATAAGTTCATTTGTGTCATTGGATGAACATTTAGGTCATTTTCGTCGTCACTAGGCTTATTCTTGTCTAATTATGGTTTTTAACCAATCTTCTGCATCCAATAAGTTCATTTGTGTCATTGGATGAACATTTAGGTCATTTTTGTCCTCCCTAGGCTTATTCTTGTCCAATTAGGGTTTTTAGCCAATCTTGTGCATCCAATAAGTTCATTTGTGTCATTGGAGGAACATTTAGGTCATTTTCGTCCTCCCTAGTCTTATTCTTGTCCAATTAGGGTTTTTATGCAATCATGTGCATCCAATAGGTGTGTTTGTGTCATTGGACGAACATTTAGGTCATTTTCGTCCTCCCTAGGCTTATTCATGTCCGATTAGGGTTTTTAACCGATGTTGTGCATTCAATAAGTTCATTTGTGTCATTGGATGAACATTTAGGTCATTTTCGTCCTCCCTAGTCTTATCTTGTCCAATTAGGGTTTTAAGCAATCTTGTGCATCCATAATGTGGGTTTGTGTCATTGGATGAACATTTAGGTCATTTTCGTCCTCCCTATGCTTATTCTTGTCCAATTAGGGTTTTTAACCAATCTTGTGCATCCAATAAGTTCATTTGTGTCATTGGATGAACATTTAGGTCATTTTCGTCCTCCATAGTCTTATTTTTGTCCAATTAGGGTTTTTATGCAATCTTGTGCATCCAATAGGTGTGTGTGTGTCATTGGACGAACATTTAGGTCATTTTCGTCCTCCCTAGGCTTATTCTTGTCCATTTAGGGTTTTTAACCAATCTTGTGCATCCAATAATTTCATTTGTGTCATTGGATGAACATTTAGGTCATTTTCGTCCTCCCTAGGCTTATTCTTGTCCAATTAGGGTTTTTAACCAATCTTGTGCATCCAATAAGTTCATTTGTGTCATTGGATGAACATTTAGGTCATTTTCGTCCTCCCTAGGCTTATTCTTGTCCAATTAGGGTTTTCAACAAATCTTGTGCATCAAATAAGTTCATTTGTGTCATTGGATGAACATTTAGGTCATTTTCGTCCTCCCTAGGCTTATTCTTGTCCAATTAGGGTTTTTAACCAATCTTGTGCATCCAATAAGTTCATTTGTGTCATTGGATGAACATTTAGGTCATTTTCGTCATCCCTAGTTTTATTCTTGTCCAATTAGGTTTTTAAGCAATCTTGTGCATCCAATATGTGTGTTTGTGTCATTGGATGAACATTTAGGTCATTTTCGTCCTCCATATGCTTATTCTTGTCCAATTAGGGTTTTTAACCAATCTTGTGCATCCAATAAGTTCATTTGTGTCATTGGATGAACATTTAGGTCATTTACGTCCTCCCTAGGCTTATTCTTGTCCAATTAGGGTTTTTAACCATTCTTGTGCATCCAATAAGTTCATTTGTGTCATTGGATGAACATTTAGGTCATTTTCGTCCTCCCTAGGCTTATTCTTGTCCAATTAGGGTTTTTAACCAATCTTGTGCATCCAATAAGTTCATTTGTGTCATTGGATGAACATTTAGGTCATTTTCGTCCTTCCTAGGCTTATTCTTGTCCAATTAGAGTTTTTAACCAATCTTGTGCATCCAATAGGTGTGTTTGTGTCATTGGATGAACATTTAGGTCATTTTCGTCCTCCCTAGGCTTATTCTTGTCCAATTAGGGTTTTTAACCAATCTTGTGCATCCAATAAGTTCATTTGTGTCATTGGATGAACATTTAGGTCATTTTCGTCCTCCCTAGGCTTATTCTTGTCCAGTTAGGGTTTTTAACCAACCTTGTGCATCCAATAAGTTCATTTGTGTCATTGGAGGAACATTTAGGTCATTTTTCGTCCTCCCTAGTCTTATTCTTGTCCAATTCGGGTTTTTATGCAATCTTGTACATCCATTAGGTGTGTTTGTGTCATTGGACGAACATTTAGGTCATTTTCGTCCTCCCTAGGCTTATTCTTGTCCAATTAGGGTTTTTAACCAATCTTGTGCATCCAATAAGTTCATTTGTGTCATTGGATGAACATTTAGGTCATTTTCGTCCTCCCTAGGCTTATTCTTGTCCAATTAGGGTTTTTAACCAATCTTGTGCATCCAATAAGTTCATTTGTGTCATTGGATGAACATTTAGGTCATTTTCGTCCTCCCTAGGCTTATTCTTGTCCAATTAGGGTTTTTATGCAATCTTGTGCATCCAATAGGTGTGTTTGTGTCATTGGACGAACATTTAGGTCATTTTCGTCATCCCAAAGCTTATTCTTGTCCAATTAGGGTTTTTATGCAATCTTGTGCATCCAATTGGTGTGTTTGTGTCATTGGACGAACATTTAGGTCATTTTCGTCCTCCCTAGGCTTATTCTTGTTCAATTAGGGTTTTTAACTAACCTTGTGCATCCAATAAGTTCATTTGTGTCATTGGTTGACCATTTAGGTCATTTTCGTCCTCCCTAGGCTTATTCTTGTCCAATTAGAGTTTTTAACCAACCTTGTGCATCCAATAAGTTCATTTGTGTCATTGGTGGATAATTTAGGTCATTTACGTCCTCCCTAGGCTTATTCTTGTCCAATTAGGGTTTTTAATCAATGTTGTGCGTCCAATAAGTTCATTTGTGTCATTGGATGAACATTTAGGTCATTTTCGTCCTCCCTAGGCTTATTCTTGTCCAATTAGGGTTTTTAACCAATCTTGTGCATCCAATAAGTTCATTTGTGTCATTGGATGAACATTTAGGTCATTTTCGTCCTCCCTAGGCTTATTCTTGTCCAATTTGGGTTTTTAACCAATCTTGTCCATCCAATAAGTTCATTTGTGTCATTGGATGAACATTTAGGTCATTTTCGTCCTCCCTAGGCTTATTCTTGTACAATTAAGGTTTTTAACCAATCTTTTGCATCCAATAAGGTCATTTGTGTCAATGGATGAACATTTAGGTCATTTTCGTCCTCCCTAGGCTTATTCTTGTCCAATTAGGGTTTTTAACCAATCTTGTGCATCCAATAAGTTCATTTGTGTCATTGGATGAACATTTAGGTCATTTTCGTCCTCCCTAGGCTTATTCTTGTCCAATGAGGGTTTTTAACCAATATTGTGCATCCAATAAGTTCATTTGTGTAATTGGATGAACATTTAGGTCATTTTCGTCCTCCCAAGGCTTATTCTTGTCCAATTAGGGTATTATGTAATCTTGTGCATCCAATAGGTGTGTTTGTGTCATTGGACGAACATTTAGGTCATTTTCGTCCTCCCTAGGCTTATTCTTGTCCAATTAGGGTTTTTATGCAATCTTGTGCATCCAATTGGTGTATTTGTGTCATTGGACGAACATTTAGGTCATTTTCGTCCTCCCTAGGCTTATTCTTGTTCAATTAGGGTTTTTAACCAACCTTGTGCATCCAATAAGTTCATTTGTGTCATTGGTTGAACATTTAGGTCATTTTCGTCCCCCCTAGGCTTATTCTTGTCCAATTAGGGTTTTTAACCAACCTTGTGCATCCAATAAGTTCATTTGTGTCATTGGTGGAACATTTAGGTCATTTACGTCCTCCCTAGGCTAATTCTTGTCCAATTAGGGTTTTTATGCAATCTTGTGCATCCAATAGGTGTGTTTGTGTCATTGGACGAACATTTAGGTCATTTTCGTCCTCCCTAGGCTTATTGTTGTCCAATTAGGGTTTTTATGCAATCTTGTGCATCCAATTGGTGTGTTTGTGTCATTGGACGAACATTTAGGTCATTTTCGTCCTCCCTAGGCTTATTCTTGTTCAATTAGGGTTTTTAACCAACCTTGTGCATCCAATAAGTTCATTTGTGTCATTGGTTGAACATTTAGGTCAGTTTCGTCCTCCCTAGGCTTATTCTTGTCCAATTAGGGTTTTTATGCAATCTTGTGCATCCAATAGGTGTGTTTGTGTCATTGGACGAACATTTAGGTCATTTTCGTCCTCCCTAGGCTTATTCTTGTCCAATTAGGGTTTTTAACCAATCTTGTGCATTCAATAGGTGTGTTTGTGTCATTGGATGAACATTTAGGTCATTTTCGTCCTCCCTAGGCTTATTCTTGTCCAATTAGGGTTTTTAACCAATCTTGTGCATCCAATAAGTTCATTTGTGTCATTGGATGAACATTTAGGTCATTTTCGTCCTCCCTAGGCTTATTCTTGTCCAATTAGGGTTTCTAACCAATCTTGTGCATCCAATAGGTGTGTTTGTGTGATTGAATGAACATTTAGGTCATTTTGTCCTCCCTAGTGTTATTCTTGTCCAATTAGGGTTTTAAGCAATCTTGTGCATCCAATAAGTTCATTTGTGTCATTGGATGAACATTTAGGTCATTTTCTTCCTCCCTAGGCTTATTCTTGTCCAATTAGGGTTTTTAAGCAATCTTGTGCATCCAATAAGTTCATTTCTGTCATTGGATGTACATTTAGGTCATTTTCGTCCTCCCTAGGCTTATTTTTGTCCAATTAGGGGTTCTAACCAATCTTGTGCATCCAATAGGTGTATTTGTGTCATTGGATGAACATTTAGGTCATTTTCGTCCTCCCTAGGCTTATTCTTGTCCAATTAGGGTTTTTAACCAATCTTGTGCATCCAATAAGTTCATTTGTGTCATTGGATGAACATTTAGGTCATTTTCGTCCTCCCTAGGCTTATTCTTGTCCAATTAGGGTTTTTAACCAATCTTGTGCATCCAATAAGTTCATTTGTGTCATTGGATGAACATTTAGGTCATTTTCGTACTCCCTAGACTTATTCTTGTCCAATTAGGGTTTTTATGCAATCTTGTGCATCCAATAGGTGTGGTGGTGTCATTGGACGAACATTTAGGTCATTTTCGTCCTCCCTAGGGTTATTCTTGTCCAATTAGGGTTTTTAACCAATCATGTGAATCCAATAAGTTGATTTGTGTCATTGGATGAACATTTAGGTAATTTTCGTCCTCCCTAGGCTTATTCTTGTCCAATTAGGGTTTTTAACCAATCTTGTGAATCCAATAAGTTGATTTGTGTCATTGGATGAACATTTAGGTCATTTTCGTCCTCCCTAGGCTTATTCTTGTCCAATTAGGGTTTTTAACCAATCTTGTGCATCCAATAAGTTCATTTGTGTCATTGGATGAACATTTAGGTCATTTTCGTACTCCCTAGACTTATTCTTGTCCAATTAGGGTTTTTATGCAATCTTGTGCATCCAATAGGTGTGTTTGTGTCATTGGACGAACATTTAGGTCATTTTTGTCGTCCCTAGGCTTATTCTTGTCCAATTAGGGTTTTTAACCAACCTTGTGCATCCAATAAGTTCATTTGTGTCATTGGATGAACATTTATGTGATTTTCGTCCTCCCATGGCTTATTCTTGTCGAATTAGGGTTTTTAGCCAATTTTGTGCATTTAATAAGTTCATTTGTGTCATTGGAGGAACATTTAGGTTATTTTCGTCCTCCCTAGGCTTATACTTGTCCAATTAGGGTTTTTAACCAATCTTGTGCATCCAATAAGTTCATTTGTGTCATTGGATGAACATTTAGGTCATTTTCGTCCTCCCTAGTCTTATTCTTGTCCAATTAGGGTTTTTATTCAATCTTGTGCATCCAATAGGCGTGTTTGTGTCATTGGAGGAACATTTAGGTCATTTTCGTCCTCCCTAGTCTTATTCTTGTCCAATTAGGGTTTTTATGCAATCTTGTGCATCCAACAGGTGTGTTTGTGTCATTGGACGAACATTTAGGTCATTTTCGCCCTCCCTAGGCTTATTCTTGTCCAATTATCGTTTTTAACCAACCTTGTGCATCCAATAAGTTCATTTGTGTCATTGGATGAACATTTAGGTCATTTTCGTCCTCCCTAGGCTTATTCTTGTCCAATTAGGGTTTTTAACCAATCTTGTGCATCCAATAAGTTCATTTGTGTCATTGGATGAACATTTAGGTCATTTTCGTCCTCCCTAGTCTTATTCTTGTCAGATTAGGGTTTTTATGCAATCTTGTGCATCCAATATGTGTGTTTGTGTCATTGGATGAACATTTAGGTCATTTTCGTCCTCCCTAGGCTTATTCTTGTCCAATTAGGGTTTTTAACCAATCTTGTGCATCCAATAAGTTCATTTGTGTCATTGGATGAACATTTAGGTCATTTTCGTCCTCCCTAGTCTTATTCTTGTCCAATTAGGGTTTTAAGTAATCTTGTGCATCCAATATGTGTGTTTGTGTCATTAGATGAACATTTAGGTCATTTTCGTCCTCCCTATGCTTATTCTTGTCCGATTTGGCTTTTTAACCAATCTTGTGCATACAATAAGTTCATTTGTGTCATTGGATGAACATTTATGTCATTTTCGTCCTCCCTAGTCTTATTCTTGTCCAATTAGGGTTTTTATGCAATCTTGTGCATCCAATAATTTCATTTGTGTCATTGGATGAACATTTAGGCCATTTTCGTCCTCCCTAGGCTTATTCTTGTCCAATTAGGGTTTTTAACCAATCTTGTGCATCCAATAAGTTCATTTGTGTCATTGGATGAACATTTAGGTCATTTTCGTCCTCCCTAGGCTTATTCTTGTCCAATTAGGGTTTTTAACAAATCTTGTGCATCCAATAAGTTTATTTGTGTCATTGGAGGAACATTTAGGTCATTTTCGTCCTCCCTAGTCTTATTCTTGTCCAATTAGGGATTTTATTCAATCTTGTGCATCCAATAGGTGTGTTTGTGTCATTGGACGAACATTTAGGTCATTTTCGTCCTCTCTAGGCTTATTCTTGTGCAATTACGGTTTTTAACCAACCTTGTTCATCCAATAAGTTTATTTGTGTCATTGGTTGAACATTTAGGTCATTTTCGTCCTCCCTAGGCTTATTCTTGTTCAATTAGGGTTTTTAACCAACCTTGTGCGTCCAATAAGTTCATTTGTGTCATTGGAGGAACATTTAGGTCATTTTCGTCCTCCCTAGTCTTATTCTTGTCCAATTAGGGTTTTTATGCAATCTTGTGCATCCAATAGGTGTGTTTGTGTCATTGGACAAACATTTAGGTCATTTTTGTCCTCCCTAGGCTTATTCTTGCCCAATTAGGGTTTTTAACCAATCTTGTGCATCCAATAAGTTCATTTGTGTCATTAGACGAAAATTTAGGTCATTTTCGTCCTCCCTAGGCTTATTATTGTCCAATTAGGGTTTTTAACCAATCATGTGCATCCAATAAGTTGCTTTGTGTCATTGGATGAACATTTAGGTCATTTTCGTCCTCCCTAGGCTTATTCTTGTCCAATTAGGGTTTTTAACCAATCTTGTGCATCCAATAAGTTCATTTGTGTCATTGGATGAACATTTAGGTCATTTGCGTCCTCCCTAGGCTTATTCTTGTCCAATTAGGGTTTCTAACCAATCTTGTGCCTCCAATAGGTGTGTTTGTGTCATTGGATGAACATTTAGGTCATTTTCGTCCTCCCTAGGCTTATTCTTGTCCAATTAGGGTTTTTAACCAATCTTGTGCATCCAATAAGTTCATTTGTGTCATTGGATGAACTTTTAGGTCATTTTCGTCATCCCTAGTCTTATTCTTGTCCAATTAGGGTTTTTAATAAACCTTGTACATCCAATAAGTTCATTTGTGTCATTGGAGGAACATTTAGGTCATTTTCGTCCTCCCTAGTCTTATTCTTTTCCAATTAGGATTTTTATGCAATCTTGAGCATCCAATAGGTGTGTTTGTGTCATTGGGCGAACATTTAGGTCATTTTCGCCCTCCCTAGGCTTATTCTTGTCTAATTAGGGTTTTTAACCAATCTTGTGCATCCAATAAGTTCATTTGTGTCATTGGATGAACATTTAGGTCATTTTCGTCCTCCCTAGGCTTATTCTTGTCCAATTAGGGTTTTTAACCAATCTTGTGGTTCCAATAAGTTCATTTGTGTCATTGGATGAACATTTAGGTCATTTTCGTCCTCCCTAGTCTTATTCTTGTCCAATTAGGGTTTTAAGCAATCTTGTGCATCCAATATGTGAGTTTGTGTCATTGGATGAACATTTAGGTCATTTTCGTCTTCCCGATGCTTATTCTTGTCCAATTAGAGTTTTTAACCAATCTTGTGCATCCAATAAGTTCATTTGTGTCATTAGACGAACATTTAGGTCATTTTCGTCCTCCCTAGGATTATTCTTGTCCAATTAGGGTTTTTAACCAATCATGTGCATCCAATAAGTTGCTTTGTGTCATTGGATGAACATTTAGGTCATTTTCGTCCTCCCTAGGCTTATTCTTGTCCAATTAGGGTTTTTAACCAATCTTGTGCAACCAATAAGTTCATTTTTGTCATTAGACGAACATTTAGGTCATTTTCGTCCTCCCTAGGCTTATTCATGTCCAATTAGGGTTTTTAACCAATCTTGTGCATCCAATAAGTTCATTTTTGTCATTAGACGAACATTTAGGTCATTTTCGTCCTCCCTAGGCTTATTCATGTCCAATTAGGGTTTTTAACCAATCTTGTGCATCCAATAAGTTCATTTGTGTCATTGGATGAACATTTAGGTCATTTTCCTCCTCCCTAATCTTATTCTTGTCTAATTAGGGTTTTTAACCAATCTTGTGCATCCAATAAGTTCATTTGTGTCATTGGATGAACATTTAGGTCATTTTCGTCCTCCCTAGTCTTACTCTTGTCTAATTAGGGTTTTAAGCAATCATGTGCATCCAATAGGTGTGTTTGTGTCATTGGAGGAACATTTAGGTCATTTTCGTCATCCCTAGTCTTATTCTTGTCCAATTAGGGTTTTTAATCAACCTTGTACATCCAATAAGTTCATTTGTGTCATTGTCATTTTCGTCCTCCCTAGTCTTATTCTTGTCCAATTAGGGTTTTTATGCAAACTTGTGCATCCAATAGGTGTGTTTGTGTCATTGGACGAACATTTAGGTCATTTTCGTCCTCCCTAGGCTTATTCTTGTCCAATTAGGGTTTTTAACCAATCTTGTGCATCCAATAAGTGCATTTGTGTCATTGGATGAACATTTAGGTCATTTTCGTCCTCCCTAGGCTTATTCTTGTCCAATCAGGGTTTTTAACCAATCTTGTGCATCCCATAAGTTCATTTGTGTCATTGGATGAACATTTAGGTCATTTTCGTCCTCCCTAGTCTTATTCTTGTCCAATTAGGGTTTTAAGCAATCTTGTGCATCCAATATGTGTGTTTGTGTCATTGGATGAACATTTAGGTCATTTTCATCCTTCCTATGCTTATTCTTGTCCAATTAGGGTTTTTAACCAATCTTATGCATCCAATAAGTTCATTTGTGTCATTGGATGAACATTTAGGTCATTTTCGTCCTCCCTAGTCTTATTCTTGTCCAATTAGGGTTTTTATGCAATCTTGTGCATCCAATAGGTGTGTTTGTGTCATTGGAGGAACATTTAGGTCATTTTCGTCCTCCCTAGTCTTATTCTTGTCCAGTTAGGGTTTTTATGCAATCTTGTGCATCCAATAGGTGTGTTTGTTTCATTGGACGAACATTTAGGTCATTTTCGTCCTACCTAGGCTTATTCTTGTCAAATTAGGGTTTTTAACCAATCTTGTACATCCAATAAGTTCATTTGTGTCATTAGACGAACACTTAGGTCATTTTCGTCCTCCCTAGGCTTATTCTTGTCCAATTAGGGTTTTTAACCGATCATGTGCATCCAATAAGTTTATTTGTGTCATTGGATGAACATTTAGGTCATTTTCGTCCTCCATAGACTTGTTCTTGTCCAATTAGGGTTTTTAACCAATCTTGTGCATCCAATAAGTTCATTTGTGTCATTGGATGAACATTTAGGTCATTTTCGTCCTCCCTAGGCTTATTCTTGTCCAATTAGGGTTTTTAGCCAATCTTGTGCATCCAATAAGTTCATTTGTGTCATTGGAGGAACATTTAGGTCATTTTCGTCCTCCCTAGGTTTATTCTTGTCCAATTTGGGTTTTTAACCAATCTTGTGCATCCAATAAGTTCATTTGTGTCATTGGATGAACATTTAGGTCATTTTCGTCCTCCCTATGCTTATTCTTGTCCAATTAGGGTTTTTAACCAATCTTGTGCATCCAATATGTGTGTTTGTGTCATTGGATGAACATTTAGGTCATTTTCGTCCTCCCTAGGCTTATTCTTGTCCAATTAGGGTTTTTAAGCAATCTTGTGCATCCAATAAGTTCATTTGTGTCATTGGATGAACATTTAGGTCATTTTCGTCCACCCTAGGCTTATTCTTGTCCAATTAGGGTTTTTAACCAATCTTGTGCATCCAATAAGTTCATTTGTGTCATTGGATGAACATTTAGGTCATTTTCGTCCTCCCAAGGCTTATTCTTGTCCAATAAGGGTTTTTAACCAATCTTGTGCATCCAATAAGTTCATTTGTGTCATTGGATGAACATTTAGTTCATTTTTGTCCTCCCTAGGCTTATTCTTGTCCAATTAGGGTTTCTAACCAATCTTGTGCATCCAATAGGTGTGTTTTGTCATTGGATGAACATTTAGGTCATTTTCGTCCTCCCTAGGCTTATTCTTGTCCAATTAGGGTTTTTAACCAATCTTGTGCATCCAATAGGTGTGTTTGTGTCATTGGATGAACATTTAGGTCATTTTCGTCCTCCCTAGGCTTATTCTTGTCCAATTAGGGTTTTTAAGCAATCTTGTGCATCCAATAAGTTAATTTGTGTCATTGGATGAACATTTAGGTCATTTTCGTCCTCCCTAGGGTTATTCTTGTCTAGTTAGGGTTTTTAACCAATCTTGTGCATCCAATAAGTTAATTTGTGTCATTGGTTGAACATTTAGGTCATTTTCGTCCTCCCTAGGCTTATTCTTGTCCAATTAGGGTTTTTAACCAATCTTGTGCATCCAATAGGTGTGTTTGTGTCATTGGATGAACATTTAGGTCATTTTCGTCCTCCCCTAGTCTTATTCTTGTCCAATTATGGTTTTAAGCAATCTTGTGCATCCAATAACTTCATTTGTATCATCGGATTAACATTTAAGTCATTTTCGTCCTCCCTAGGCTTATTCTTTTCCAATTAGAGTTTCTAACGAATCTTGTGCATCCAATAGGCGTGTTTGTGTCATTGGATGAACATTTAGGTCATTTTCGTCCTCGCATGGCTTATTCTTGTCTAATTAGGGTTTTAAGCAATATTGTGCATCCAATAAGTTCATTTGTGTCATTGGATTAACATTTAAGTCATTTTTGTCCTCCACAGGCTTATTCTTGTCCAATTAGGGTTTTTAACCAATCTTGTGCATCCAATAAGTTCATTTGTGTCATTGGATGAACATTTAGGTCATTTTCGTCCTCCCTAGGCTTATTCTTGTCCAATTAGGGTTTTTAAGCAATCTTGTGCATCCAATAAGTTCATTTGTGTCATTGGATGAACATTTAGGTCATTTTCGTCCTCCCTAGGCTTATTTTGGTGCAATTAGGGTTTTTAACCAATCTTGTGCATCCAATAGGTGTGTTTGTGACATTAGATGAACATTTAGGTCATTTTCATCCTCCCTAGGCTTATTGTTGTCCAATTAGGGTTTTTAACCAATCTTGTGCATCCAATAGGTGTGTTTGTGTCATTAGATGAACATTTAGGTCATTTTCATCCTCCCTAGGCTTATTGTTGTCCAATTAGGGTTTTTAACCAATCTTGTGCATCCAATAGGTGTGTTTGTGTCATTAGATGAACATTTAGGTCATTTTCGTCCTCCCTATGCTTATTCTTGTCCAGTTAGGGTTTTTAACCAATCTTGTGCATCCAATAGGTGTGTTTGTGTCATTGGATGAACATTTAGGTCATTTTCGTTTACCCTAGGCTTATTCTTGTCCAATTAGGGTTTTTAACAATTCTTGTGCATCCAATAGGTGTGTTTGTGTCATTGGATGAACATTTAGGTCATTTTCGTTCTCCCTAGGCTTATTCTTGTCCAATTAGGGTTTTTAACCAATCTTGTGCATCCAATATGTTCATTTGTGTCATTGGATGAACATTTAGGTCATTTTCGTCCACCCTAGGCTTATTCTTGTCCAATTAGGGTTTTTAACCAATCTTGTGCATCCAATAAGTGCATTTGTGTCATTGGATGAACATTTAGGTCATTTTCGTCCTCCCAAGGCTTATTCTTGTCCAATAAGGGTTTTTAACCAATCTTGTGCATCCAATAAGTTAATTTGTGTCATTGGATGAACATTTAGGTCATTTTCGTCCTCCCTATGCTTATTCTTGTCCAATTAGGTTTTTAAGCAATCTTATGCATCAAATAAGTTCATTTGTGTTATTGGATGAACATTTAGGTCATTTTCGTCCACCCTAGGCTTATTCTTGTCCAATTAGGGTTTTTAACCAATCTTGTGCATCCAATAAGTTCATTTGTGTCATTGGATGAACATTTAGGTCATTTTCGTCCTCCCAAGGCTTATTCTTGTCCAATTAGGGTTTTTAACCAATCTTGTGCATCCAATAAGTTCATTTGTCTCATTGGAAGAACATTTAGGTCATTTTCGTCCTCCCTAGGCTTATTCTTATCCAATTAGGGTTTTTAAGCAATCTTGTGCATCCAATAAGTTCATTTGTGTCATTGGATGAACATTTAGGTCATTTTTGTCCTCCCTAGGCTTAGTTTTGTGCAATTAGGGTTTTTAACCAATCTTGTGCATCCAATAGGTGTGTTTGTGTCATTAGATGAACATTTAGGTCATTTTCATCCTCCCTAGGGTTATTGTTGTCTAATTAGGGTTTTTAACCAATCTTGTGCATCCAACAGGTGTGTTTGTGTCATTGGATGAACATTTAGGTCATTTTCGTCCACCCTAGGCATTTTGTTGTCCAATTAGGGTTTTTAACCAATCTTGTGCATCCAATAAGTTCATTTGTGTCATTGGATGAACATTTAGGTCATTTTCGTCCTCCCTAGGCTTATTCTTGTCCAATTAGGGTTTTTAAGCAATCTTGTGCATCCAATAAGTTCATTTGTGTCATCGGATGAACATTTAGGTCATTTTCCTCCTCCCTAGGCTTATTCTTGTCCAATTAGGGTTTTTAACCAATCTTGTGCATCCAATAGGTGTATTTGTGTCATTGGATGAACATTTAGGTCATTTTCGTCCTCCCTAGGCTTATTCTTGTCCAATTAGGGTTTTTAACCAATCTTGTGCATCCAATAAGTTCATTTGTGTCATTGGATAAACATTTAGGTCATTTTCGTCCATCCTAGGCTTATTCTTGTCCAATTAGGGTTTTTAACCAATCTTGTGCATCCAATAAGTTCATTTGTGTCATTGGATTAACATTTAGGTCATTTTTGTCCTCCCAAGGCTTATTGTTTTCCAATTAGGGTTTTTAACCAATCTTGTGCATCCAATAAGTTCATTTGTGTCATTGGATGAACATTTAGGTCATTTTCGTCCTCCCTAGGCTTATTCTTGTCCAATTAGGGTTTTTAAGCAATCTTGTGCATCCAATAAGTTCATTTATGTCATTGGATGAACATTTAGGTCATTTTCGTCCTCCCTAGGCTTATTCTTGTTCAATTAGGGTTTCTAACCAATCTTGTGCATCCAATAGGTGTGTTTGTGTCATTGGATGAACATTTAGGTCATTTTCGTCCTCCCTAGTCTTATTCTTGTCCAATTAGGGTTTTAAGCAATCTTGTGCATCCAATAAGTTCATTTGTGTCATTGGATTTATATTTAGGTCATTTTCATCCTCCCTAGGCTTATTCTTGTCCAATTAGGGTTTCTAACCAATCTTGTGCATCCAATAGGTGTGTTTGTGTCATTGGATGAACATTTAGGTCATTTTCGTCCTCCCTAGGCTTATTCTTGTCCAATTAGGGTTTTTAACCAATCTTGTGCATCCAATAAGTTCATTTGTGTCATTGGATTAACATTTAGGTCAATTTCGTCCTTCCTAGGCTTATTCTTGTCCAATTAGGGTTTCTAACAAATCTTGTGCATCCAATAGGTGTTTTTGTGTCATTGGATGAACATTTAGGTCATTTTCGTCCTCCCTAGGCTTATTCTTGTCCAATTACGGTTTTTAACCAATCTTGTGCATCCAATAAGTTCATTTGTGTCATTGGATTAACATTTAGGTCATTTTCGTCCTTCCTAGGCTTATTCTTGTCCAATTAGGGTTTCTAACCAATCTTGTGCATCCAATAGGTGTGTTTGTGTCATTGGATGAACATTTAGGTCATTTTCGTCCTCCCTAGTCTTATTCTTGTCCAATTAGGGTTTTAAGCAATCTTGTGCATCCAATAAGTTCATTTGTGTCATTGGATTAACATTTAGGTCATTTTCGTCCTTCCTAGGCTTATTCTTGTCCAATTATGGTTTCTAACCAATCTTGTGCATCAAATAGGTGTGTTTGTGTCATTGGATGAACATTTAGGTCATTTTCGTCCTCCCTAGGCTTATTCTTGTCCAATTAGGGTTTTTAACCAATCTTGTGCATCCAATAAGTTCATTTGTGTCATTGGATGAACTTTTAGGTCATTTTCGTCATCCCTAGTCTTATTCTTGTCCAATTAGGGTTTTTAATAAACCTTGTACATCCAATAAGTTCATTTGTGTCATTGGAGGAACATTTAGGTCATTTTCGTCCTCCCTAGTCTTATTCTTTTCCAATTAGGATTTTTATGCAATCTTGAGCATCCAATAGGTGTGTTTGTGTCATTGGGCGAACATTTAGGTCATTTTCGCCCTCCCTAGGCTTATTCTTGTCTAATTAGGGTTTTTAACCAATCTTGTGCATCCAATAAGTTCATTTGTGTCATTGGATGAACATTTAGGTCATTTTCGTCCTCCCTAGGCTTATTCTTGTCCAATTAGGGTTTTTAACCAATCTTGTGGTTCCAATAAGTTCATTTGTGTCATTGGATGAACATTTAGGTCATTTTCGTCCTCCCTAGTCTTATTCTTGTCCAATTAGGGTTTTAAGCAATCTTGTGCATCCAATATGTGAGTTTGTGTCATTGGATGAACATTTAGGTCATTTTCGTCTTCCCTATGCTTATTCTTGTCCAATTAGGGTTTTTAACCAATCTTGTGCATCCAATAAGTTCATTTGTTTCATTAGATGAACATTTAGGTCATTTTCGTCCTCTCTAGTCTTATTCTTGTCCAATTAGGGTTTTTATGCAATCATGTGCATCCAATAGGTGTGTTTGTGTCATTGGAGGAACATTTAGGTCATTTTCGTCCTCCCTAGTCTTATTCTTGTCCAATTAGGGTTGTTATGCATTCTTGTGCATCCAATAGGTGTGTATGTGTCATTGGACAAACATTTAGGTCATTTTTGTCCTCCCTAGGCTTATTCTTGCCCAATTAGGGTTTTTAACCAATCTTGTGCATCCAATAAGTTCATTTGTGTCGTTAGACGAACATTTAGGTCATTTTCATCCTCCCTAGGATTATTCTTGTCCAATTAGGGTTTTTAACCAATCATGTGCATCCAATAAGTTGCTTTGTGTCATTGGATGAACATTTAGGTCATTTTCGTCCTCCCTAGGCTTATTCTTGTCCAATTAGGGTTTTTAACCAATCTTGTGCATCCAATAAGTTCATTTGTGTCATTGGATGAACATTTAGGTCATTTTCGTCCTCCCTAGGCTTATTCTTGTCCAATTAGGGTTTTTAACCAATCTTGTGGTTCCAATAAGTTCATTTGTGTCATTGGATGAAC
>JBBPBR010000071.1:7122-17419 GCA_037974775.1 Cicer pinnatifidum
AGGTGGTATTTACCCTAAATAAATCTAATAACATCCCTAAGGTGTATGATTGGGGGTATGTGTTTGACCTTAAACTCTCAAGCTCAAACTTTTTTTGAGCAATTCAAAAATTAGGCTTAGTGTCACTTTTCTCTTTCTATTTATTTATTTCTTTATTTTATTTTAATTTTTCCAATATTAGGTTTAACACCTTTGTTTGATAAATTTTTAGTTTTAGGAAAACTTCTTTTATAACAATTAAAATAATAAACAAAAATTATATTATGTAAGAATGTAAATTTTTGAAAACAATGTATACAAAAACTTGTAGTCATGTGAATTTCATTTAGCACATAAATAAGTTTGAATTTAATAAAAACAACGCAAAAGTATAAAATTTAATATTGAAAATAAAATATTAATGAAAGTGTGACACCTTAAATCCCAAAATAATCTATATAATAAATTATACCATATTTCTATAAAATTTGTAGCGGATAAATAAAATATGTTTTCAAGAAAATAAAACTTTTATATAACTAATTTAGGATATCACGTTTCTCAAAAATCAAAAGAAACACTTTAAACTTATTTACTCCTATAAAATAGTGCAATCTTAATAAGTTTGATTCAAGTATAATTACTTGATTTAATTCTAAACACTTACTAGTACTTATAAGGTTTTCATACAAAAAGTCATTTAAAAATAAATAAATAAATAAAATGCAAATTATAACCCTTATTTCCTGTATCACTTATTAGAGCGGGGTTTCTCCCAAACTTGAACTTCAAGACTCATTAGCCTGTAATAACTGCGATTTCGCAAACGCAGGGCCAAGTCAGACAAACACAAAGAATGAAGGAGGTGAGTTTTGAAATCATGTTAATAGTATAATATAAGTAAGAAGAATACGCAAACAACCATAATACACTGTATCATAACACAAACATTTTTCAGGGAAAAATATTATGTTATAAAGTTAAAACCACTCAAGTAAAATCAATGCATTTTATTATAACATTAAATCATCTAAGAGAAATTATTATCACACACGATACCTAGGCTTGCCAGACCCTACCTATATGATGACAAAATAATCTCCATTTCACAAATTCTCAATATTTATTTTCTCCCCCCGTTAGCTTAGACTACTCCATTAAGAACATCGTCTTTAGGAATCATCACTATCTCATCAAGTATGGGGTACTTCAATATTTTCATCATAATTTTATAATATCATTTATAATAAATAATCATGATCATCATATAAACTCATCACAATTTTATAATTACATCATTATTATTAACCAAAAATCATCATTATCATTACGTAAGCATATATCATACCATGCATCCATATTTTATTATTGTAAGACCCATAGTTTTAAATTCTAATTTATGTATTTGAGTGCATTTGAACTCTAAGGCTTTTTAGCCAAGTTATTGATATTTTGTGAGTTTAATTCCCAAAAATATCTTTTGATGTCACAATTAAAATTATTCATCGATAAATAAATTAGATTAAGTACAATGAATCTTTTGCCAAAAAATAATTTATTTATGTTACGAAGAATTTAATTCTGGGAAGTTTGGTTAAAAATATCTCGAGTTGCTGAAAATTGTATTTGTCAATTGAGTTGTGACGAGAGTAGATATTTTTAATGAAAAGTGGTTTGGGAAGTGATGGGTGAAATGATAATTTTATGAAATATCTAGACATTTTAGATATTTGTTATATATATATATAAAGAAAGAAAAGGAAAGGAAGGAAAAAGAAAAGAAAGGAAAACTGAAACAAAATAGAAAACCATTTTCCTCTCCCTATTGCTCGCGAACTCCATCTTTTTTTCCTTCTCCATTCTTTCGCTTCCAGAAAAGGAACTCAGGGCTTGATGGGTCAAAAGACAAGGATTTCTCAGCTTCATTCTTCTCCTTTGATTAAAAAACGGAGTTGGTGTTTTCAAAACTGTCAAACACAAGCATTCACTTTTCTCCTAGATCTAAGCTTTGCTTCAAGAAGTGATAGATGGGAAATTTGCTCACCTTCATGCTACGGTGCTAGTGAACTAACTTTGGAAGCGACGTCGTGAGTGGAGATTTTATCTGAATTAATCATGGTACCGTAATCACTCGTTAAACCTACTGTTAAGGTAAGAGCTCCTTCCAAACTTTTACTTTGTATTTAGGGGCTTATTTATGGTTGTGTGGAAAATAAATTTGTTGGGTTTGAAGTGTAGATTTGGGGAAAATGAATTTAATGCTTTTATAGGTGAAAGTTTGGAGTTGGGTTTTTGATGAAACTGATGAGTGTTTTCATGGAAAAGGAATTTGATTAATCTATGTGGGTTGTTGAGGAAAAGACATTTGATGTATTGAGTTGTGGTTTGTGAAAATTAGTTTGTCATGTGTTATATTTGAGTTTTGTGGAAATTTGTGGTGATTGATGATTGAACTTGGTGTGGATTTTTGTGATTTTTGAATTGATCGAATTTAATGTAAATTATGGATTAAATTCGATGTGTGTGGTGGAAAATAAATGTTTGAGTATGCTCTGTGTGGAATTTGAAAATAATTAGAGTTAAATGAGTATTAAAAATGGGAAATCTTTTAATATCTGCATTTACTTAATGATTGTCGTAAAAATCGTTTGAGTTAAATGACTATTAAAAATGGGGAATTTTTTAATATATGCATTTACTTAATGATTATCATGGATAGAGTCAGAGTATGTTCATGCATTTCATTGTACATGGAGACCAAATGGGCCATGGTGATAGTGGTGACCAGATGGGCCACGAGATGATACCATATGATTTATTGGTCCATCTTATCCTTGCGAGAATTGTTGTGTCGTGTAAGGTCTGCGATTGACTGCACATTTTTGGTAAATCGGGCTGATCCGTGATAGGTGGCACCTCGATAAATAGTACTTCGGCCTGTGATAGGCGGTACATTTAAGATTTATGTTTATAGTAAATTGTGTTGACCCGTGATAGGTGGCACCTCGGTAATTTAGTACTTCGACCTGTGATAGGCGGTACAATTATGATTTACGACCTTTCGAGGAGGGTTTTGATTGGAATTCCGAGTCCTTGCATTTTGGCATAAACGCATTGCATTAGGGTGCTTGACATACGAGACATGTTTGATTCAAGGTTATGATTGCATGTGTAAACTCAAATTGTGGTTGTGATTGTGCCATAATTGCTAAGTGTGGTTGTTTGGATTAGTGTGTAAGTGTGCATTGATTGCGAAACCTTTTCGAAACGTTTCAAAACTGAATTATGCATTTTTCTGATGTGGTAGTCGAATACACTATGCTTGTAGTCGAATACAAGCATCCTGATTTAGCTACTGACTTGTGAAAAAGTAGTGTAGTCGAATACACTAAGGTTGTAGTCGAATACAACTATGCTGATTTTGCTACTGACTTCTGAAACAACCTTGTATTCGAATACAGAGATGTTGTATTCGAATATGATAGTGCAATTTTGTTTAAAACTCCATTTTTCAACTTTGATTATGCATGTTTAACATATGGAAACCCTTTCAAGGTGCATGCTAAGTTGAAAGGCCATTTTATCCATTTGAAATTTAAATACTATCTGTTATTTGTTAATTTCAGTTAGTGACCTTTTACAATTATTGTAGAAATTTGGACTTTGCCCTCAGATGAGAACCATGATCTTCCCACTGGTTAGTACCCTGTAGATGGGAAGGTAGGTGATAGCGTTTCAGCAAGTGTACTGAATCATTGCGAGTAATAATAAAACGGTAGTATCGAGTGTCGAACTCAAGGATTGCGTTTTACTATTGAATTATATTTGATTACTAAAATTGAACAAAAAGGTTCCCAAGTTGTTTGAAATAATATTTGAAATTAACAACAATAATAAAATTGATCTTTTATAATGAGAAAAATGTCAGGGATGAGTTTCAATTCGAATCCAACCTTGGTGTCTAATTTGATCCTAGTTACTGAATTCCTTTATTGAATTATTATCGAATTCTCTTTATTATTCTTGCCCTAATGTCTTATTGACAAAACCTTTAATTCCAAAGTAACCCCTAATTCCTTAGTAGATTTTAGATTAGAATTAAGCATTACCGTATCGAAATTCTCTTGTAAATTATTGCTTTGCAACTAATTTAATTGGTTTCATGACCTACATCTATTCCTAGACTACAAATTCATGAATTTCTCATCTCAAGCATTCGTAAAGTCCACTTCCATTTCAAAATACAAATCATAGAACATTTTAATGTTGATCAAGCAATAAAAAGCATTAAGCAAAGAGATGAGAAAAACAATTCAATAAACTCATTCATATAACTAGAAATCAAATCAGAAAAATAAGGGTTTCATCTGGTTACACTCATCCCTAACAAATATGGTTTAGTTACTCATGGCAGAGATACAAAAGATAAGGATTAAAGAAGAATTACAAGAATGATTCATGGATGATTCTTGATAAAACTGCTTCAATGGCGCTAGAAACGGCCGTCTTTGAGTTTCTATGCTAGGGCACAAGTCTCTCAACTTCCCAAGAGTTAAAAAGATCCCTAAACAGTAAAGAATTGTGTTTTTATGAATGTTGATGCGCGTCACGCGCCCCAGGCGCAGTCTTTGCGCTCCGGTCGCGTATTGACAGTACTGAATGGCTGGAAATGCGCCTCAGGCGTGCAGGGCGCGCTCCAGGCGCACATCATCTGTTGTCTGATGTATTTTCCATTTTTCTCATCTTTCGAGTCTGAATTGGCTCCCGGTGTCTTCATGAAAGTTGTAGATATGGAGCTTAGCTTTCATTAGCACTTGGATTGACTCCAATTGGACATCTACAACTTCAGATATGGCTGAAATACTCCACATAGGTCATCTTGATTTTTCACCAAAGTTCAGCACTGCACTAAAACAAAGTAACAACGCAAAACTACGAAAAATCTCTACTTAATTAAGCAAATAAGAACAAAAACATTTCATTAAATCAATTAACTAAAATCAACAAAATATATCAAATAACTCATTAAATTAACTAATGATTAAAGATAAATAAGACTAAAATCAATAAAAATTATGCATATGATGAAGAGTCATCAGTAGGTTGGACACACCTGACTGGAGCTGTGTCAAGAGGATCTTACGGGGCGCGTGGAGATCATCTGGGTTGTATGGTTTTTTATAGTATGATCAGATTAGACGGTTGTATAGAGATTAGAGGTCTTTCTTTTACGGATGTATTTATTGTATGCTAGAAGACTGTACCTATACCAATATTGTCAGCTAGACTTTTATTTTGATGGGTCTGTGTACCACTTTTTGATGTGACATGGGGAGAGTTAAAATTATTCGGGCATGCTTTTGTATAGGTCTGCTGAGAATACTCCAGGGGTATGAGCTATGTCTGATAGGCCTCATAGTCCTGGTGTATTTTGATGTTTGAATACTTTGGATTTTTATTTCAAAAACTATTCAGCTGCTTGTAAACATTTTTTGACTTTGTCGTTATGTTACGACTTAAATATTTATCCAAAAGTATTTCCTTCTTTATTTCTTTGTTTTTATGAATTTGTTTTGAAAAAAAATACACTCGCGTTGTTAAAAATCGGGGTGTTATAATTATCACATCACATAAATTCGTCTAATCAAACATATACACATAATTTCATTCAACATCCAACATCACAATAATGACAAATATCAACTACCATACAAGTATTGGAAATTAAATCAAGCAACACCTTATAAAAATTTATATTTCACATTTTAATCTAACAATTCTCATATTTCACATTAATCAATTTATCTCTCAAAGGGCTACTGCCGTACGTAAGGAGCCTCAAATGAATCATTGGGAAATACAGTTTTCCCGTTCACCTCACAATATATTATACTCATAAATTCAAACGCTCTCTCACCCCTTACCTTATTTCAATGCTTTCACACGCGAATACGATTCCACGAGCAAACAATCTTTGTTCTTTGACTTTGTCCTTTAATCAATCTAACTCGACAATTTATGGGTAAACCTCAAAATAAATTATGAGAAGATACTCTAAAAACTAAATACGATGAATCAAAAAACAATCAGTGGATAATATAGCCACTTTTCAAATCGGACTTACGGTGAAGGAGAACGGTGCAAAATAACGAATTCTACAAACGGAGAAATTGGGTATTTTAGAGAGAAATCGGGGTTCTTAAAAATCTGGAAAATTGTGTTTAATTGACTAGTTAAATGAGTAAAACAACATACTAAAATTTGGACGAAAACGGAGAAACTTTCCTAGAACAATTATCGATCACCGATGTCAAACGATAAGTTGTTATTTAAATGCTTTGGATTTTGCTATTTAAATATCTGATAGGTCTAATAGCCCCATTGTATTTTGCTATTTAAATGCTTTGGATTTTGTTTCAAAAACTATTTCTGTTGTTTGTAAATATTGTTGAATTTTGTCATTGTGTAACAACTTAAATATGTTATCTAAAAGTATTTCTTTCTTTATTTCTTTGTTTTATTTCTTTGTTTTTTTTTAAAAAAAAATACACTCGTGCTGTTAAAAGTCGGGGTGTTATAAAATTCATGAATTTGTAGTCTAAAGATAGATGCCAATCATGAAACAAATTATATTAGTTATAAAGGCAAGAGTTTAACAAGAGAATTCATGTACAATAAGGCTTAATTCTTATGTTAAATCAACTAAGGAATTAGGGGTTACTTTGGAATTAAAGGTTACGTGACTAAGACATTAGAGGAAGAATAATAAAGAGAGTTCGGTAATAATTCAATAAAAGAATTCAGTAACTAGAATCAAATTAGAGACCAAGGTTGGATTCGAAGAGAAACTCATCCATAACATTTTTATTTTTATAAAGAATAAATTTTATTACTATTGTTAATTTTAAATATTGTTTCAATCAACTTGGGAATTTTTTGTTCAATTTTAGTAATTAAATATAATTTGATAGTAAAACGCAATCCTTGAGTTTGACACTCGATACTTCCGTTTTAATTATTACTTTCAACGAGCCATTATACTTGCTGAAACATTATCAAGTTTTTGGCGTCGTTGTTGGGGATTTCCATATCACTATTGAATATAATTTATTTACTTCATTGAAATTTTTTGCCCTGCAATGAAATTTTTCTTTTTATTTTATTTTTTTTATTTTTCTTATCAAACTTTTTATTTAGCACAATTTGTCTAACATTGTATGTGAGGCCACTCCTCAGCAGAACTTCTCTTTGATCCAAAAATCAAAAAAATTGCGAAAGCAAATCGAGAAAGGAGACAAGATGAAAAACAATTAGTAGTGGAAGAAGAGGATATGGGCTGATCCACCACCACTTGAATGTATCCTCGGCGAGTATGGAATCGAGATAGAAACTGTGTTCGGTTGGCCATCCATAACCAACCGATTACAGTCAACAAGTTCAAAATAAGTCCTACTCTATATCGAGAGTTGAAGGAGATACAATTTTTTGTTAAACATAACGAAGACGTCAATAGACATCTCACAATCTTCTTTAAACTATGTGAAACAGTGAAGTTGGATGGTTGCTCTAAAGAAGGACAGACTTTTAGACTATTTCGACTTTCTTTGAAAAATGATGCTAAGGAGTGGCTTAATTGTTTGCCCTTTGGTAGCATCGCCACATGGGATGACCTTAAATATAAGTTCTTCGAACAATACTTTCCCCCGACTATGTTTGTTAGGTAAAGGCAAGAGATTTTCGGTTACAAACAAAAAGCAGGTGAATATTTTTGTGACACTTACAGGAGGTTCAAGGGTTTACTAACAGAATGCCCCATTGATGCTTATGACGATACTGCTCAAATGCAAATATTTTAAAATGGTTTGAAGCCTAACACTGGAATTATGTAGGATGCTAACATAAAATCACAATGCCTTAACTATCACATAAAAATCACAATGCCTTAACTATCACATAAAAATCAAGAAAATCAAATACATTATTACTGCTATATCAAGATGATTATTTATAAAATAAATAACTAAAACAAAAAAATAGTTATTAACAATTAGAATATAACTACATGCACACTTAACATCAATAAATTTCATTGTAAAATATCACATTAATTGCATACGCACATATACAGATAAAATTGTCAAAAATATTGTTTTTTAAAATATTGCCAAAAATTTCATTTTTGAAAAATATATAAAATATAATATTTGTTATTTAGATTACTCATTTAGTCCAATATATTAAATGTAGCACATCATCTATGTGACACCTTAAACCTAAAAATAATATATATAATAAATTATATCATATTTCTGAAAAATTTGCAAACGCATGGTCAAGTCCGTCAAACACAAACAACGAAGTTGGTGAGTTTCGAAATCATGTTAATAGTATAATATAAATAAGAAGAACACGCAAACAATCATAATAGACTGTATCATAATCACATTATGATATATCAAAATATTTAAGTAAATAGTATCATATTATAACATCAAAGTCAATCAAGTAAAATAATCATCTCATTATAATATGTATCAAATCATCTAATAGTAATTATTATTACCTTTGAAACACATCAATCACAATAAAACAATTACAAGGAAATTCAACGATATCCATGAACTTAGACTCTACTTCACAATGTGGTAGCATTCTAACTCTAATGTACTTGGTTAAGAGGGTTGATATTATGCCACCATCTCGGTGCACGGAAAATTTAAATTGGCCCTGTCCTCATAGATCCCATCAACTCAACCCAAGACACATTTACGTGACAGTCGAGGTAAACGTGTGTTGCTTGGTAGCTACCGACATTTGGAGTGCAACCTCCAAGTCACCTAAGAATTCGTCACCTGAATACCTTCAAGGTCTAACAATCTTGCCTTAAGGCTCAATAGCAGATCGCCACGATCAGGCTCATTCAGTTGTACTTCCTTTGTAACACTCTAAAATTTCTATATGATAACTATTATATTAAATTTAATTTATTGATTTATATAATTTATATAATTTATATATATATATATATATATATATATATATATATTTCAAATATTTAGTTACTTTATTTTTTTTTATTTAGTAATATATGATTTCGTTTTTAAACTTCCGGAACCATATCTTATTTAATTAGTATTATCATTATTATTAAAGTAGAAATGTTGCCTTGTAACTAATTATTTAAATGTGTTTTAATTTATTTTATTTTATTTTGGTTTCCTTTGCCTAATAATCTAAACCTAAGAATCCCTTCCACCAGCAAGAATGCGCCGCGCCAAATCAACATTCTCACTTCTTCCATATTATTTCCCCCACTAACTAAACATGGCTGCCTTTCAATTGCCCAGTCTAGTAACTGATACACTGTACGTGCATTACCCATAACAGACAGAGCACCTAGTCCCCATTCTTACTTTGAAATTTCCATGATCACTCTTAGACAAATTTCTCAGCCACCATATTCCGTAAAAGTGAAAGTACAAACCATATCTAAACTCTTCTCGACACCCTCTTTTGTTTCCAATACTCAAAACAATAAAGAAATGCATTTTAAAAATAAGTGTCGATAGAAACCGCTGCCTGTAAGCCCTCTCTCCGACAACTGTGGTGTTGGTCTTAAATAACATAGACCAATTTGGTGATCTACACATCGAGAGTTTTGTCCTATAATATTCGTTTTTCAATTTCGTCAAAGTTCGTGAAAACTCGTTGTCATCAGTGTTACGGTAAGTGTTTTTCAGCGAACCTTGCGTTCAACATTTATTTTGTTTCAATTATTCATGTTAATTAAAGTATGACTTTGATTTGCTTTAATTTTTGAATTCCAGCATCGTTGTTGTTATCTGTAACCGATGTTTCGAGTCGTCCGTATGCATTCCAATAATTCTATGGACTCTTCATCAAATAATTATATCTCCGGATTGCTAATGCTATTGGGTTGCTGAAACGTATAAACAAACGAAATCGTCAAAGCAGGTACGGGGTAAGAGAGAGTTCGAATTCATGATTGTAAATTAAGTGAGATGAACGGGAAAACCAGATTTCCCATAATTCATTCGGGACTCGCTGCGTAAGGCTGAAATCCTTTGAGTAATAATTGACTAATGAGAAAACTTGAATTTGGTGAGATTTAAATACGAGTTAGAAACTTTTATAGGGTGTTGTTTGATTTAAATTTTGAAGATTGTGTGGTAGTTGAAATATTGTAGAATTGTGTATTTGATGTATTCTACGTTTTGTTTATATCTACCTGGATATTGTTATATGATATTAAATACGATGAATTGTTATTAATTCAATTTCAATTGAAGTAGTGTGT
>JBBPBR010000072.1:16958-19458 GCA_037974775.1 Cicer pinnatifidum
GAGCCCCCAGTCACCAGTAAGCTCACGTGAGCCCCCAGTCACCAGTCAGCCCCAGTAAGCTCACGTGATCCCCCAGTCACCAGTCAGCCCCAGTAAGCCCACGTGAGCCCCCAGTCACCAGTCAGCCCCAGTAAGCTCACGTGAGCCCCCAGTCACCAGTCAGCCCCAGTAAGCTCACGTGAGCCCCCAGTCACCTAGTCACATGGCCAACACTTAGTCACTTTGTAACATAATCCAAATTTTTTTTTCAAAGAAAATTTTCATGTTGTTGTTGTGTTTTATTATGCAAGTCCCACAATAAATTTTGCTTAAAATTATTTTTTTAATTTTTAAAATTTTTTTTAATAATATTTTTAATATTTTCTGGTCTTTAAAAAATTATAATTAAATCATCCCATGTCAGAAAATTCTAATTTTTTGTGGGAAGCATTTTTTAATTATGTAGAACGTCCCTGTAAAAAATCATGAAAAAATTCCAAGCCTAGGTACCTTAACTCGAAAATCTGCACTTTATAAAATTTTTTAAAAATTCACCGTTTGTCAAAAAATTCCAAATTTTTTTGTGGATGCTATTATTGTGCTGATAAACATTCGTGCAAAATTTCGTGAAAAAATTCGAAGTCTAAGTGCCTCAACTGAAACATTCCTCCTATAGCGAAAAAAGGGCTCTCTTTGTACAAAACTGGAAAAAACACTTCAGACATATAGAGGGGACCCTATGCAAGCTCCTGGCCAAGGCCAGATTTTCCGCCCGCGCCCAGGGCTGGGCCGGGTCGGCCAGGACAAAAAAAATTTGGAAGGATGTTGGCATGATAAGGCAACTGTTGGCTTGTGAATTGACGGACGGTGTTGCAAAATCAAAAATTTGGCTCGAATGTGGAAAACCATCACGCGTGCGAGCTCTACGACCACGACTACGACGAAGGCGTAGGCGTGGGTGGGGCCCGAGCGCAGGTTGGCTTGCTAGTTGAGGGGCGTAGGAATGGAATCGAAAATATAGGGAAGGATATAGGTAAATCAACACGCGCGCGACGACTACGACTACGACTAAGACGTGGACGTGGCGCGCGCGCGTGTTGGCTTCCAAGTTGTTGGGCGTAGCAACCGACTCAATTTTTTTTATCGGATGTGGGTAAATCAAGACGCGCGCGACGACTACGACTACGACTACGACTAATACGTGGACGTGGCGTGCGCGCGCGTGTTGGATGTCTTGTTGAGGGGTCGTGGCAACGGAATCCAATTTTTGTCGGATGTGGGTAAATCAAGACGCGCGGGTCACAAACCACGAGCCCCCAGTTCCTAGTAAGCTCACGTGAGCCCCCAGTCACCAGTAAGCTCACGTGAGCCCCCAGTCACAAGTAAGCTCACGTGAGCCCCCAGTCACCAGTAAGCTCACGTGGGCCCCCAGTCACCAGTAAGCTCACGTGAGCCCCCAGTCACCAGTAAGCTCACGTGAGCCCCCAGTCACCAGTAAGCTCACGTGAGCCCCCAGTCACCAGTCAGCCCCAGTAAGCTCACGTGATCCCCCAGTCACCAGTCAGCCCCAGTAAGCTCACGTGATCCCCCAGTCACCAGTCAGCCCCAGTAAGCTCACGTGAGCCCCCAGTCACCAGTCAGCCCCAGTAAGCTCACGTGAGCCCCCCGTCACCAGTCAGCCCCAGTAAGCTCACGTGAGCCCCCAGTCACCAGTCAGCCCCAGTAAGCTCACGTGAGCCCCCAGTCACCTAGTCACATGGCCAACACTTAGTCACTTTGTAACATAATCCAAATTTTTTTTTCAAAGATAATTTTCATGTTGTTGTTGTGTTTTATTATGCAAGTCCCACAATAAATTTTGCTTAAAATTATTTTTTTAATTTTAAAAATTTTTTTTAATAATATTTTTAATATTTTCTGGACTTTAAAAAATTATAATTAAATCATCCCATGTCAGAAAATTCTAATTTTTTGTGGGAAGCATTTTTTAATTATGTAGAACGTCCCTGTAAAAAATCATGAAAAAATTCCAAGCCTAGGTACCTTAACTCGAAAATCTGCACTTTATAAAATTTTTTAAAAATTCACCGTTTGTCAAAAAATTCCAAATTATTTTGTGGATGCTATTATTGTGTTGATAAACATTCGTGCAAAATTTCATGGAAAAATTCGAAGTCTAAGTGCCTCAACTGAAACATTCCTCCTATAGCGAAAAAAGGGTTCTCTTTGTACAAAACTGGAAAAAACACTTCAGACATATATGGGGGGAGGACCTCGCAGGTCATGACTAAGGTGTGCTCGGACAGGAAGTGCCAGCTCTCGGCCATCTCTCGGACAGAATCTGCCAGCTAGTGCTGGGCGTGGCTTACATGGACTGAACGTTGTCGTAGTCATTTTTTGTGACTATGGAAGCAACGGGATGCCTTGGACTGCCTCGTCTTGCCATGAAACTGGCAGGGAATCCCTGGGTTGGTCTTGGCTGGCTTGGGAAATGACTCGTGTGTGCTCGGACAGGATGTGC
>JBBPBR010000074.1:0-31062 GCA_037974775.1 Cicer pinnatifidum
CAAGAATATGCCTAGGGAGGACGAAAATGACCTAATTGATCATCCAATGACACAAACACACCTATTGGACGCACAAGATTGGTTAAAAACCCTAATTGGACAAGAATAAGCCTAAGGAGGACGAAAAGGACCTAAATATTAATTCAATGACACAAACAAACTTATTGGATGCACAAGATTGGTTAAAAACCCTAATTGGACAAGAATAAGCCTAGGGAGGACGAAAATGACCTAATTGATCATCCAATGACACAAACACACCTATTGGTAGCACACGATTGGTTAAAAACCCTAATTGGACAAGAATATGCCTTGGGAGGACGAAAATGACCTAAATATTAATTCAATCACACAAACAAACTTATTGGATGCACAAGATTGGTTAAAAACCCTAATTGGATAGGAATAAGCCTAGGGAGGACGAAAATGACCTAATTGATCATCCAATGACACAAACACACCTATTAGATGCACAAGATTGGTTAAAAACCCTAATTGGACAAGAATATGCCTTGGGAGGACGAAAATGACCTAAATATTAATTCAATGACACAAACAAACTTATTGGATGCACAAGATTGGTTAAAAACCCTAATTGGACAGGAATAAGCCTAGGGAGGACGAAAATGACCTAAATATTAATTCAATGAAACAAACAAACTTATTGGATGCACAAGATTGGTTAAGAACCCTACTTGGACAAGAATAAGCCTATGGAGGACAAAAATGACCTAATTGATCATACAATGACACAAACACACCTATTGGATGCACAAGATTGGTTAAAAACCCTAATTGGACAAGAATAAGCCTAGGGAGGACGAAAATGACCTAATTGATCATCCATTGCCACAAACACACCTATTGGATGCACAAGATTGGTTAAAAACCCTAATTGGACAAGAATATGCTTAGGGAGGACGAAAATGACCTAAATATTAATTCAATGACACAAACAAACTTATTGGATGCACAAGATTGGTTAAAAACCCTAATTGGACAAGAATAAGCCTAGGGAGGACGAAAATGACCTAATTGATCATCCAATGACACAAACACACCTATTGGATGCACAAGATTGGTTAAAAACCCTAATTGGATGGGAATATGCCTAGGGAGGACGAAAATGACCTAATTGATCATCCAATGACACAAACACACCTATTGGATGCACAAGATTGGTTAAAAACCCTAATTGGACAAGAATATGCCTAGGGAGGACGAAAATGACCTAATTGATCATTCAATGATACAAATGAACTCATTGGATGCACAAGATTGGTTAAAAACACTAATTGGACAAGAATAAGCCAAGGGAGGACGAAAATGACCTAATTGATCATCCAATGACACAAACACACCTATTGGATGCAAAAGATTGGTTAAAAACCCTAATTCGACAAGAATATGCCTATGGAGGACGAAAATGACCTAATTGATCATCCAATGATACAAACACACCTATTGGATGCACAAGATTGGTTAAAAACCCTAATTGGACTAGAATATGCCTAGGGAGGACGAAAATGACCTAATTGATCATTCAATGATACAAATGAAGTCATTGGATGCACAAGATTGGTTAAAAACCATAATTGGACAAGAATAAGCCTAGGGAGGACGAAAATGACCTAATTGATCATCCAATGACACAAACACACCTATTGGATGCACAAGATTGGTTAAAAACCCTAATTCGACAAGAATATGCCTAGGGAGGACGAAAATGACCTAAATGTTAATCCAATGACACAAATGAACTTATTGGATGCACAAGATTGGTTAAAAACCCTAATTGGACAAAAATAAGCCTAGGGAGGACGAAAATGACCTAATTGATCATCCAATGACATAAACACACCTATTGGAAGCACAAGATTGGTTTAAAACCCTAATTGGACAAGAAAATGCCTAGGGAGGACAAAAATGACCTAAATGTTAATCCAATGACACAAATGAACTTATTGGAAGCACAAGATTGGTTAAAAACCCTAATTGGACAAGAATAAGCCTAGGGAGGACGAAAATGACCTAATTGATCATCCAATGACACAAACACACCTATTGGATGCACAAGATTGGTTAAAAACCCTAACTGGACAAGAATATGCCTAGGGAGGATGAAAATGACCTAAATGTTAATCCAATGACACAAATGAACTTATTGGATGCACAAGATTGGTTAAAAACCCTAATTGGACAAGAATAAGCCTAGGGAGGACGAAAATGACCTAAATGCTAATCCAATGACACAACTCAACTTATTGGATGCACAAGATTGGTTAAAAACCCTAATTGGGCTAGAATAAGCATAGGGAGGACGAAAATGACCTAATTGATCATCCAATGACACAAACACACCTATTGGATGCACAAGATTGGTTAAAAACCCTAATTGGACAAGAATAAGCCTAGGGAGGACGAAAATGACCTAATTGATCATCCAATGACACAAACACACCTATTGGATGCACAAGATTGGTTAAAAACCCTAATTGGACAAGAATATGCCTAGGGAGGACGAAAATGACCTAAATATTAATTCAATGACATAAACAAACTTGTTGGATGCACAAAATTGGTTAAAAACCCTAATTGGACAAGAATATGCCTAGGGAGGACGAAAATGACCTAATTGATCATCCAATGACACAAACACACCTATTGGATGCACAAGATTGGTTAAAAACCCTAATTGGACAAGAATATGCCTAGGGAGGACGAAAATGACCTAAATATTAATTCAATGACATAAACAAACTTATTGGATGCACAAGATTGGTTAAAAACCCTAATTGGACAAGAATAAGCCTAGGGAGGACAAAAATGACCTAATTGATCATCCAATGTCACAAACACACCTATTGGAAGCACAAGATTGGTTAAAAACCCTAATTGGACAAGAATATGCCTAGGGAGGACGAAAATGACCTAAATGTTAATCCAATGACACAAATGAACTTATTGGATGCACAAGATTGGTTAAAAACCCTAATTGGACAAGAATAAGCCTAGGGAGGACGAAAATGACCTAATTGATCATTCAATGACACAAACACACCTATTGGATGCACAATATTGGTTAAAAACCCTAATTGGACAAGAATATGCCTAGGGAGGACGAAAATGACCTAAATATTAATTCAATGACATAAACAAACTTATTGGATGCAAAAGATTGGTTAAAAACCCTAATTGGACAAGAATAAGCCTAGGGAGGACGAAAATGACTTAATTGATCATCCAATGTCACAAACACACCTATTGGAAGCACAAGATTGGTTAAAAACCCTAATTGGACAAGAATATGCCTAGGGAGGACGAAAATGACCTAAATGTTAATCCAATGACACAAATGAACTTATTGGATGCACAAGATTGGTTAAAAACCCTAATTGGACAAGAATAAGCCTAGGGAGGACGAAAATGACCTAATTGATCATCCAATGACACAAACACACCTATTGGATGCACAAGATTGGTTAAAAACCCTAATTGGACAAGAATATGCCTAGGGAGGACGAAAATGACCTAATTGATCATCCAATGACACAAACAAAGTTATTGGATGCACAATATTGGTTAAAAACCCTAATTGGACAACAATAAGCTTAAGGAGGACGAAAATGACCTAATTGATCATCCAATGACACAAACACACCTATTGGATGCAAAAGATTGGTTAAAAACCCTAATTGGAAAAGATGATGCCTAGGGAGGACAAAAATGACCTAAATATTAATTCAATGACACAAACAAACATATTGGATGCACAAGATTGGTTAAAAACCCAAATTGGACAAGAATAAGCCTAGGGAGGACGAAAATGACCTAATTGATCATCCAATGATACAAACACACCTATTGGATGCACAAGATTGACAAGAATAAGACTAGGGAGGACGAAAATGACCTAATTGATCATCCAATGACACTAACACACCTATTGGATGCACAAGATTGGTTAAAAACCCTAATTGGACAAGAATATGCCTAGGGAGGAGGAAAATGACCTAAATATTAATTCAATGACATAAACAAACTTATTGGATGAACAAAATTGGTTAAAAACCCTAATTGGACAAGAATAAGCCTAGGGAGGACCAAAATGACCTAATTGATCATCCAATGACACAAACACACCTATTGGATGCACAAGATTGGTTAAAAACCCTAATTGGACAAGAATATGCCTAGGGAGGACGAAAATGACCTAAATATTAATTCAATGACCTAAACAAACTTATTGGATGCACAAGATTGGTTAAAAACCCTAATTGGACAAGAATAAGCCTAGGGAGGACGAAAATGACCTAATTGATCATCCAATGACACAAACACACCTATTGGATGCACAAGATTGGTTAAAAACCCTAATTGGACAAGAATATGCCTAGGGAGGACGAAAATGACCTAATTGATCATCCAATGACACAAACACACCTATTGGATGCACAAGATTGGTTAAAAACCCTAACTAGACAAGAATATGCCTAGGGAGGAAGAAAATGACCTAATTGATCATCCAATGACACAAACACACCTATTGGATGCACAAGATTGGTTAAAAACCCTAATTGGACAAGAATATGCCTAGGGAGGATGAAAATGACCTAAATATTAATTCAATGACACAAACAAAGTTATTGGATGCACAAGATTGGTTAAAAACCCTAATTGCACAAGAAAAAGCCTAGGGAGGACGAAAATGACCTAATTGACCATCCAAAGACACAAACACATCTATTGGATGCACAAGATTGGTTAAAAACCCTAGTTGGACAAGAATAAGCCTAGGGAGGACGAAAATGACCTAATTGATCATCCAATGACACAAACACACCTATTGGATGCACATGATTGCTTAAAAACCCTAATTGGACAAGAATAAGCCTAGGGAGGACGAAAATGACCTAATTGATCATCCAATGACACAAACACACCTATTGGATGCACAAGATTGGTTAAAAACCCTAATTGGACAAGAATAAGCCTAGGGAGGACGAAAATGACCTAATTGATCATCCAATGACACAAACACACCTATTGGATGCACAAGATTGGTTAAAAACCCTAATTGGACAAGAATAAGCCTAGGGAGGACGAAAATGACCTAATTGATCATCCAATGACACAAACACACCTATTGGATGCACAAGATTGGTTTAAAACCCTAGTTGATCAAGAATATGCCTAGGAAGGACGAAAATGACCTAATTGATCATCCAATGACACAAATGAACTTATTGGATGCACAAGATTGGTTAAAAACCCTAATTGGACAAGAATAAGCCTAGGGAGGACGAAAATGACCTAATTGATCATCCAATGACACAAACACACCTATTGGATGCACAAGATTGGTTAAAAACCCTAATTGGACAAGAATAAGCCTAGGGAGGACGAAAATGACCTAATTGATCATCCAATGACACAAACACACCTATTGGATGCACAAGATTGGTTAAAAACCCTAATTGGACAAGAATAAGCCTAGGGAGGACGAAAATGACCTAATTGATCATCCAATGACACAAACACATCTATTGGAAGCACAAGATTGGTTAGAAACCCTAGTTGGACAAGAATATGCCTAGGGAGGACGAAAATGACCTAATTGATCATCCAATGACACAAATGAACTTATTGGATGCACAAGATTGCTTAAAAACCCTAATTGGACAAAAATAAGCATAGAAAGGACGAAAATGACCTAATTGATCATCCAATGACACAAACACACCTATTGGATGCACAAGATTGGTTAAAAACCCTAATTGGACAAGAATAAGCCTAGGGAGGACGAAAATGACCTAATTGATCATCCAATGACACAAACACACCTATTGGATGCACAAGATTGGTTAAAAACCCTAATTGGACAAGAATAAGCCTAGGGAGGACGAAAATGACCTAATTGATCATCCAATGACACAAACACACCTATTGGATGCACAAGATTGGTTAAAAACCCTAATTGGACAAGAATATGCCAAGGGAGGACGAAAATGACCTAAATATTAATTCAATGACATAAAGAAACTTTTTGGATGCACAAGATTGGTTAAAAACCCTAATTGGACCAGAATAAGCCTAGGGAGGACGAAAATGACCTAATTGATCATCCAATGACATAAACAAAGTTATTGGATGCACAAGATTGGTTAAAAACCCTAATTGGACAAGAATAAGCCTAGGGAGGAAGAAAATGACCTAATTGATCATCCAATGACACAAACACACCTATTGGATGCACAAGATTGGTTAAAAACCCTAATTGGACAAGAATAAGCCTAGGGAGGACGAAAATGACCTAATTGATCATCCAATGACACAAACACACCTATTGGATGCACAAGATTGGTTAAAAACCCTAATTGGACAAGAATATGCCTAGGGAGGATGAAAATGACCTAATTGATCATCCAATGACACAAACACACCAATTGGATGCACAAGATTCGTTAAAAACCCTAATTGGACAAGAATATGCATAGGGAGGTCGAAAATGACCTAATTGATCATCCAATGACACAAACACACCTATTGGATGCACAAGATTGGTTAAAAACCCTAATTGGACAAGAATATGCCTAGGGAGGACGAAAATGACCTAATTGATCATCCAATGACACAAACACACCTATTGGATGCACAAGATCGGTTAAAAATCCTAACTGGACAAGAATAAGCCTAGGGAGGACGAAAATGACCTAATTGATCATCCAATGACACAAACACACCTATTGGATGCACAAGATTGGTTAAAAACCCTAATTGGACAAGAATATGCCTAGGGAGGACGAAAATGACCTAATTGATCATCCAATGACACAAACACACCTATTGGATGCACAAGATTGGTTAAAAACCCTAATTGGACCAAAAAATGCCTAGGGAGGACGAAAATGACCTAATTGATCATCCAATGACACAAATACACCTATTGGATGCACAAGATGGGTTAAAAACCCTAATTGGACAAGAATATGCCTAAGGAGGACGAAAATGACCTAAATGTTAATCCAATGACACAAATGAACTTATTAGATGTACAAGATTGGTTAAAAACCCTAATTGGACAAGAATAAGCCTAGGGAGGACGAAAATGACCTAATTGATCATCCAATGACACAAACACACCTATTGGATGCACAAGATTGGTTAAAAACCCTAATTGGACAAGAATATGCCTAGGGAGGACGAAAATGACCTAATTGATCATCCAATGACACAAACAAAATTATTGGATGCACAAGATTGGTTAAAAACCCTAATTGGACAAGAATAAGCCTAGGGAGGACGAAAATGACCTAATTGATCATCCAATGACACAAACACACCTATTGGATGCACAAGATTGGTTAAAAACCCTAAGTGGACAAGAATAAGCCTAGGGAGGACGAAAATGACTTAAATGTTAATCCAATGACAAAACTCAACTTATTGGATGCACAAGATTGGTTAAAAACCCTAATTGGACAAGAATAAGCCTAGGGAGGACGAAAATGACCTAATTGATCATCCAATGACACAAACACACCTATTGGATGCACAAGATTGGTTAAAAACCCTAATTGGACAAGAATAAGCCTAGGGAGGACGAAAATGACCTAATTGATCATCCAATGACACAAACACACCTATTGGATGCACAAGATTGGTTAAAAACCCTAATTGGACAAGAATAAGCCTAGGGAGGACGAAAATGACCTAATTGAACATCCAATGACACAAACTCACCTATTGGATGCACAAGATTGGTTAAAAACCCTAATTGGACCAGAATATGCCTAGGGAGGACGAAAATGACCTAAATATTAATTCAATGACATAAACAAACTTATTGGTGCACAAGATTGGTTAAAAACCCTAATTGGAAAAGAATAAGCCTAAATAGGACGAAAATGACCTAATTGATTATCCAATGACACAAACACACCTATTGGATGCACAAGATTGGTTAAAAACCCTAATTGGACAAGAATAAGCCTAGGGAGGACGAAAATGACCTAATTGATCATCCAATGACACAAACACACCTATTGGATGCACAAGATTGGTTAAAAACCCTAATTGGACAAGAATAAGCCTAGGGAGGACGAAAATGACCTAATTGATAATCCGAAGACACAAACACATCTATTGGATGCACAAGATTGGTTAAAAACCCTAGTTGGACAAGAATATACCTAGGGAGGACGAAAATGACCTAATTGATCATCCAATGACACAAATGAACTTATTGGATGCACAAGATTGGTTAAAAACCCTAATTGGACAAGAATAAGCCTAGGGAGGATGAAAATGACCTAATTGATCATCCAATGACACAAACACACCTATTAGATGCACAAGATTGGTTAAAAACCCTAATTGGAGAAGAATAAGCCTAGGGAGGACGAAAATGACCTAATTCATCATCCAACGACACAAACACACCTATTGGATGCACAAGATTTGTTAAAAATCCTAATTGGACAAGAATATGCCTAGTGAGGACGAAAATGACCTAAATATTAATTCAATGACACAAACAAACTTATCAGATGCACAAGATTGGTTAAAAACCTTAATTGGACAAGATTAAGCCTAGGGACGACGAAAATGACCGAATTGATCATCCAATGACACAAACACACCTATTAGATGCACAAGATTGGTTAAAAACCCTAATTGGACAAGAATAAGCCTAGGGAGGACGAAAATGACCTAATTGATCATCCAATGACACAAACACACCTATTGGATGCACAAGATTGGTTAAAAACCCTAATTGGACAAGAATAAGCCTAGGGAGGACGAAAATGACCTAATTGATCATCCAATGACACAAACACACCAATTGGATGCACAAGATTCGTTAAAAACCCTAATTGGACAAGAATATGCCTAGGGAGGACGAAAATGACCTAATTCATCATCCAATGACTCAAACACACCTATTGGATGCACAAGATTGGTTAAAAACCCTAATTGGACAAGAATATGCCTAGGGAGGACGAAAATGACCTAAATGTTAATCCAATGACACAACTCAACTTATTGGATGCACAAGATTGGTTAAAAACCCTAATTGGACAAGAATAAGCCTAGGGAGGACGAAAATGAACTAATTGATCATCCAATGACACAAACACACCTATTAGATGCACATGATTGGTTAAAAACCCTAATTGGACAAGAATAAGCCTAGGGAGGACGAAAATGACCTAATTGATCATCCAATGACACAAACACACCTATTGGATGCACAAGATTGGTTAAAAACCCTAATTGGACAAGAATATGCCTAGGGAGGACGAAAATGACCTAATTGATCATGAAATGACACAAACACACCTATTGGATGCACAAGATTGGTTAAAAACCCTAATTGGACAAGAATAGGCCTAGGGAGGACGAAAATGACCTAAATATTAATTCAATGACACTAACAAACATATTGGACGCACAAGATTGGTTAAAAATCCTAATTGGACAAGAATAAGCCTAGGGAGGATAAAAATGACCTAATTGATCATCCAATGACACAAACACACCTATTGGAAGCACAAGATTGGTTAAAAATCCTAATTGGACAAGAATATGCCTAGGGAGGACGAAAATGACCTAAATGTTAATCCAATGACACAAATGAACTTATTGGATGCACAAGATTGGTTAAAAACCCTAATTGGACAAGAATAAGCCTAGGGAGGACGAAAATGACCTAATTGATCATCCAATGACAGAAACACACCGATTGGATTCACAAGATTGGTTAAAAACCCTAATTCGACAAGAATATGCCTAAGGAGGACGAAAATGACCTAAATATTAATTCAATGACACAAACAAAGTTATTGGATGCACAAGATTGGTTAAAAACCCTAATTGGACAAGAATAAGCCTTGGGATGATGAAAATGACCTAATTGATCATCCAATGACACAAACACACCTATTGGATGCACAAGATTGGTTAAAAACCCTAATTGGACAAGAATAAGCCTAGGGAGGACGAAAATGACCTAATTGATCATCCAATGACACAAACACACCTATTGGATGCACAAGATTGGTTAAAAACCCTAATTGGACAAGAATAAGCCTAGGGAGGACGAAAATGACCTAATTGATCATCCAATGACACAAACACACCTATTGGATGCACAAGATTGGTTAAAAACCCTAATTGGACAAGAATAAGCCTAGGGAGGACGAAAATGACGTAATTGATCATCCAATGACACAAACACACATATTGGACGCACAAGATTGGTTAAAAACCCTAATTGGACAAGAATAAGCCTAGGGAGGACGAAAATGACCTAATTGATCATCCAATGACACAAACACACCTATTGGATGCACAAGATTGGTTAAAAACCCTAATTGGACAAGATGATGCCTAGGGAGGACGAAAATGAACTAAATATTAATTCAATGACACAAACAAACTTATTGGATGCACAAGATTGGTTAAAAACCCTAATTGGACAAGAATAAGCCTAGGGAGGACGAAAATGAGCAAATTGATCATCCAATGACACAAACACACCTATTGGATGCACAAGATTGGTTAAAAACCCTAATTGGACAAGAATAAGCCTAGGGAGGACGAAAATGACCTAATTGATCATCCAATGACACAAACACACCTATTGGATGCACAAGATTGGTTAAAAACCCTAATTGGACAAGAATAAGCCTAGGGAGGACGAAAATGACCTAATTGATCATCCAATGACACAAACACACCTATTGGATGCACAAGATTGGTTAAAAACCCTAATTGGACAAGAATATGCCTAAGGAGGACGAAAATGACCTAAAATTAATTCAATGACGCAAACAAACTTATCGGATGCACAAGATTGGTTAAAAACCCTAATTGGACAAGAATAAGCCTAGGGAGGACGAAAATGACCTAATTGATCATCCAATGACACAAACACACCTATTGGATGCACAAGATTGGTTAAAAACCCTAATTGGACAAGAATATGCCTAGGGAGGACGAAAATGACCTAATTGATCATCCAATGACACAAACACACCTATTGGATGCCCAAGATTGCTTAAAAACCCAAATTGGACAAGAATATGCCTAGGGAGGACGAAAATGACCTAAATATTAATTCAATGACACAAACAAACTTATCGGATGCACAAGATTGGTTAAAAACCCTAATTGGACAAGAATAAGCCTAGGGAGGACGAAAATGACCTAATTGATCATCCAATGACACAAACACACCTATTGGATGCACAAGATTGGTTAAAAACCC
This sequence comes from Cicer pinnatifidum, assembly GCA_037974775.1. NCBI lineage: Eukaryota > Viridiplantae > Streptophyta > Magnoliopsida > Fabales > Fabaceae > Cicer > Cicer pinnatifidum. Next base: position 11,273 of record JBBPBR010000074.1, read on the forward strand.
TAATTGGACAAGAATATGCCTAGGGAGGACGAAAATGACCTAATTGATCATCCAATGACACAAATGAACTTATCGGATGCACAAGATTAGTTAAAAACCCTAATTGGACAAGAATAAGCCTAGGGAGGACGAAAATGACCTAATTGATCATCCAATGACACAAACACACCTATTGGATGCACAAGATTGGTTAAAAACCCTAATTGGACAAGAATAAGCCTAGGGAGGACGAAAATGACCTAAATCTTAATCTAATGACAAAACTCAACTTATTGGATGCACAAGATTGGTTAAAAACCCTAATCGGACAAGAATAAGCCTAGGTAGGACGAAAATGACCTTATTGATCATCCAATGACACAAACACACCTATTGGATGCACAAGATTGGTTAAAAACCCTAATTGGACAAGAATAAGCCTAGGGAGGACGAAAATGACCTAATTGATCATCCAATGACACAAACACACCTATTGGATGCACAAGATTGGTTAAAAACCCTAATTGGACAAGAATAAGCCTAGGGAGGACGAAAATGACCTAATTGATCATCCAATGACACAAACACACCTATTGGATGCACAAGATTGGTTAAAAACCGTAATTGGACAAGAATATGCCTAGGAAGGACGAAATTGTCCTAATTGATCATCCAATGACACAAACACACCTATTGGATGCACAAGATTGGTTAAAAATCCTAATTGGACAAGAATAAGCCTAGGGAGGACGAAAATGACCTAATTGATCATCCAATGACACAAACACACCTATTGGATGCACAAGATTGGTTAAAAACCCTAATTGGACAAGAATATACCTATGGAGGACGAAAATGACCTAATTGATCATCCAATGACACAAACACACCTATTGGATGCACAAGATTGGTTAAAAACCCTAATTGGACAAGAATAAGCCTAGGGAGGACGAAAATGACCTAATTGATCATCCAATGACACAAACACACCTATTGGATGCACAAGATTGGTTAAAAACCCTAATTGGACAAGAATATTCCTAGGGAGGACGAAAATGACCTAATTGATCATTCAATGATACAAATGAACTCATTGGATGCACAAGATTGGTTAAAAACCCTAATTGGACAAGAATAAGCCAAGGGAGGACGAAAATGACCTAATTGATCATCCAATGACACAAACACACCTATTGGATGCACAAGATTGGTTAAAAACCCTAATTCGACAAGAATATGCCTAGGGAGGACGAAAATGACCTAAATGTTAATCCAATGACACAAATGAACTTACTGGATGCACAAGATTGGTTAAAAACCCTAATTGGACAAGAATAAGCCTAGGGAGGACGAAAATGACCTAAATGTTAATCCAATGACACAATTCAACTTATTGGATGCACAAGATTGGTTAAAAACCCTAATTGGACAAGAATAAGCCTAAGGAGGACGAAAATGACCTAATTGATCATCCAACGACACAAACACACCTATTGGATGCACAAGATTGGTTAAAAACCCTAATTCGACAAGAATATGCCTAGGGAGGACGAAAATGACCTAAATGTTAATCCAATGACACAAATGAACTTATTGGATGCACAAGATTGGTTAAAAACCCTAATTGGACAAGAATAAGCCTAGGGAGGACGAAAATGACCTAAATGTAAATCCAATGACAAAATTCAACTTATTGGATGCACAAGATTGGTTAAAAACCCTAATTGGACAAGAATCAGCTTAGGGAGGACGAAAATGACCTAATTGATCATCCAATGACACAAACACACCTATTGGATGCACAAAATTGGTTAAAAACCCTAATTGGACAAGAATAAGCCTAGGGAGGACGAAAATGACCTAATTGATCATCCAATGACACAAACACACCTATTGGATGCACAAGATTGATTAAAAACCCTAATTGGACAAGAATATGCCTAGGGAGGTGGAAAATGACCTAATTGATCTAATTGGACAAGAATAAGCCTAGGGAGGACGAAAATGACCTAAATGTTAATCCAATGACACAATTCAACTTATTGGATGCACAAGATTGGTTAAAAACCCTAATTGAGCAAGAATAAGCCTAGGGAGGACGAAAATGACCTAATTGATCATCCAATGACACAAACACACGTATTGGATGCACAAGATTGGTTAAAACCCTAATTGGACAAGAATAAGCCTAGGGAGGACGAAAATGACCTAATTGATCATCCAATGACACAAACACACCTATTGGATGCACAAGATTGGATAAAAACCCTAATTGGACAAGAATATGCCTAGGGAGGTGGAAAATGACCTAATTGATCATTCAATGACACAAACAAAGTTATTGGATGCACAAGATTTGTTAAAAACCCTAATTGGACAAGAATAAGCCTAGGGAGGACGAAAATGACCTAATTGATCATCCAATGACACAAACACACCTATTGGATGCACAAGATTGGTTAAAAACCCTAATTGGACAAGAATATGCCTAGGGAGGACGAAAATGACCTAATTGATCATCCAATGACACAAACACACCAATTGGATGCACAAGATTGGTAAAAAACCCTAATTGGACAAGAATAAGCCTTGGGAGAACGAAAATTACCTAAATATTAATTCAATGACACAAACAAACTTATTGGATGCACAAGATTGGTTAAAAACCCTAATTGGACAAGAATAAGCCTAGGGAGGACGAAAATGACCTAATTGATCATCCAATAACACAAACACACCTATTGGATGCACAAGATTGGTTAAAAACCCTAATTGGACAAGAATAAGCCTAGGGAGGACGAAAATGGCCTAATTGATCATCCAATGACACAAACAAACCTATTGGATGCACAAGATTGGTTAAAAACCCTAATTGGACAAGAATATGCCTAGGGAGGACGAAAATGACCTAATTGATCATCCAATGACACAAACACACCTATTAGATGCACAAGATTGGTTAAAAACACTAATTGGACAAGAATAAGCCTAAGGAGGACTAAAATGACCTAATTGATCATCCAATGACACAAACACACCTATTGGATGCACAAGATTGGTTAAAAACCCTAATTGGACAAGAATATGCCTAGGGAGGACGAAAATGACCTAATTGATCATCCAATGACACAAACACACCTATTGGATGCACAAGATTGGTTAAAAACCCTAATTGGACAAGAATATGCCTAGGGAGGACGAAAATGACCTAATTGATCATCCAATGACACAAATGAACTTATCGGATGCACACGATTAGTTAAAAACCCTAATTGGACAAGAATATGCATAGGGAGGAAGAAAATAACCTAATTGATCATCCAATGACACAAACACACCTATTGGATGCACAAGATTGGTTAAAAACCCTAATTGGACAAGAATATGCCTAGGGAGGACGAAAATGACCTAATTGATCATCCAATGACACAAACACACCTATTGGATGCACAAGATTGGTTAAAAACCCTAATTGGACAAGAATATGCCTAGGGAGGACGAAAATGACCTAATTGATCATCCAATGACACAAACACACCTGTTGGATGCAGAAGATTGGTTAAAAACCCTAATTGGACAATAATATGCCTAGGGAGGACGAAAATGACCTAATTGATCATCCAATGACACAAACACACCTATTGGATGCACAAGATTGGTTAAAAACCCTAATTGGACAAGAATATGCCTAGGGAGGACGAAAATGACCTAATTGATCATCCAATGACACAAACACACCTATTGGATGCACAAGATTGGTTACAAACCCTAATTGGACAAGAATATGCCTAGGGAGGACGAAAATGACCTAAATATTAATTCAATGACACAAACAAACTTATTGGATGCATAAGATTGGTTAAAAACCCTAATTGGACAAGAATAAGCCTAGGGAGGACGAAAATGACCTAATTGATCATCCAATGACACAAACACACCTATTGGATGCACAAGATTGGTTAAAAACCCTAACTGGACAAGAATATGCCTAGGGAGGACGAAAATGACCTAAATGTTAATCCAATGACACAAATGAACTTATTGGATGCACAAGATTGGTTAAAAACCCTAATTGGACAAGAATAAGCCTAGGGAGGACGAAAATGACCTAATTGATCATCCAATGACACAAACACACCTATTGGATGCACAAGATTGGTTAAAAACCCAAATTGCACAAGAATATGCCTAGGGAGGAGGAAAGTGACCTAATTGATCATTCAATGACGCAAACACACCTATTGGATGCACAAGATTGGTTAAAAACCCTAATTCGACTAGAATATGCCTAGGGAGGACGAAAATGACCTAAATGTTAATCCAATGACACAAATGAACTTATTGGATGCACAAGATTGGTTAAAAACCCTAATTGGACAAGAATAAGCCTAGGGAGGACGAAAATGACCTAATTGATCATCCAATGACACAAACACACCTATTGGATGCACAAGATTGGTTAAAAACCCTAATTGGACAAGAATAAGCCTAGGGACGACGCAAATGACCTAATTGATCATCCAATGACACAAACACACCTATTGGATGCACAAGATTGGTTAAAAACCCTAATTGGACAAGAATATGCCTAGGGAGGACGAAAATGACCTAATTGATCATCCAATGACACAAACACACGTATTGGATGCAAAAGATTGGTTAAAAACCCTAATTGGACAAGAATAAGCCTAGGGAGGACGAAAATGACCTAATTGATCATCCAATGACACAAACACACCTATTGGATGCACAAGATTGGTTAAAAACCCTAATTGGACAAGAATATGCATAGGGAGGACGAAAATGACCTAAATAATAATTCAATGACACAAACAAACTTATTGGATGCACAAGATTGGTTAAAAACCCTAATTGGACAAGAATAAGCCTAGGGAGGACGAAAATGACCTAATTGATCATCCAATGACACAAACACACCTATTGGATGCACAAGATTGGTTAAAAACCCTAATTGGACCAGAATATGCCTAGAGAGGACGAAAATGACCTAATTGATCATCCAATGACACAAACACACCTATTGGATGCACAAGATGGGTTAAAAACCCTAATTGGACAAGAATATGCCTAGGGAGGACGAAAATGACCTAAATGTTAATCCAATGACACAAATGAACGTATTGGATGCACAAGATTGGTTAAAAACCCTAATTGGACAAGAATATGCCTAGGGAGGACGAAAATAACCTAATTGATCATCCAATGACACAAACACACCTATTGGATGCACAAGATTGGTTAAAAACCCTAATTGGACAAGAATATGCCTAGGGAGGACGAAAATGACCTAATTGATCATCCAATGACACAAACACACCTATTGGATGCACAAGATCGGTTAAAAATCCTAATTGGACAAGAATAAACCTAGGGAGGACGAAAATGACCTAATTGATCATCCAATGACACAAACACACCTATTGGATGCACAAGATTCATTAAAAACCCTAATTGGACAAGAATATGCCTAGGGAGGACGAAAATGACCTAATTGATCTTCGAATGACACAAATGAACTTATTGGATGCACAAGATTAGTTAAAAACCCTAATTGGACAAGAATAAGCCTAGGGAGGACGAAAAAAACCTAATTGATCATCCAATGACCCAAACACACCTATTGGATGCACAAGATTGGTCTAAAATTCTAATTGGACAAGAATATGCCTAAGGAGGACGAAAATGACCTAAATGTTAATCCAATGACACAAATGAACGTATTGGATGCACAAGATTGGTTAAAAACCCTGATTGGACAAGAATAAGCCTAGGGAGGACGAAAATGACCTAAATGTTAATCCAATGACACAACTCAACTTATTGGAAGCCCAAGATTGGTTAAAAACCCTAATTGGATAAGAATAAGCCTAGGGATGACGAAAATGACCTAATTGATCATCCAATGACACAAACACACCTATTGGATGCACAAGATTGGTTAAAAACCCTAATTGGACAAGAATATGCCTAGGGAGGACGAAAATGACCTAATTGATCATCCATTGCCACAACCACACCTATTGGATGCACAAGATTGGTTAAAAACCCTAATTAGACTAGAATATGCCTAGGGAGGACGAAAATGACCTAATTGATCATGCAATGACACAAACACACCTATTGGATGCACAAGATTCGTTAAAAACCCAAATTGGACAAGAATATGCCTAGGGAGGACGAAAATGACCTAAATGTTAATTCAATGACACAAACGAACTTATTGGATGCACAACATTGGTTAAAAACCCTAATTGGACAAGAATAAGCCTAGGGATGACGAAAATGACCTAATTGATCATCCAATGACACAAACACACCTATTGGATGCACAAGATTGGTTAAAAACCCTAATTGGACAAGAATATGCCTAGGGAGAACAAAAATGACCTAAATGTAAATCCAATGACACAAATGAACTTATTGGATGCACAAGATTAGTTAAAAACCCTAATTGGACAAGAATAAGCCTAGGGAGGACGAAAATGACCTAAATGTTAATCCAATGACACAACTCAACTTATTGGATGCACAATATTGGTTAAAAACCCTTATTGGACAAGAATAAGCCTAGGGAGGACGAAAATGACCTAATTGATCATCCAATGACACAAACACACCTATTGGATGCACAAGATTGGTTAAAAACCCTAATTGGACAAGAATATGCCTAGGGAGGACGAAAATGACCTAATTGATCATCCAATGACACAAATGAACTTATTGGATGCACAAGATTGGTTAAAAACCCTAATTGGACAAGAATAAGCCTAGGGAGGACGAAAATGACCTAAATGCTAATCCAATGACACAACACAACTTATTGGATGCACAAGATTGGTTAAAAACCCTAATTGGGCAAGAATAAGCCTAGGGAGGACGAAAATGACCTAATTGATCATCCAATGACACAAACACACCTATTGGATGCACAAGATTGGTTAAAAACCCTAATTGGACAAGAATATTCCTAGGGAGGACGAAAATGACCTAATTGATCATTCAATGATACAAATGAACTCATTGGATGCACAAGATTGGTTAAAAACCCTAATTGGACAAGAATAAGCCAAGGGAGGACGAAAATGACCTAATTGATCATCCAATGACACAAACACACCTATTGGATGCACAAGATTGGTTAAAAACCCTAATTCGACAAGAATATGCCTAGGGAGGACGAAAATGACCTAAATGTTAATCCAATGACACAAATGAACTTACTGGATGCACAAGATTGGTTAAAAACCCTAATTGGACAAGAATAAGCCTAGGGAGGACGAAAATGACCTAAATGTTAATCCAATGACACAACTCAACTTATTGGATGCACAAGATTGGTTAAAAACCCTAATTGGTTGGACAAGAATAAGCCTAGGGAGGACGAAAATAACCTAATTGATCATCCAATGACACACACACCTATTGGATGCACAAGATTGGTTAAAAACCCTAATTGGACAAGAATATGCCTAGGGAGGACGAAAATGACCTAATTGATCATCCAATGACACAAACACACCTATTGGATGCACAAGATTGGTTAAAAACCCTAATTGGACAAGAATAAGCCTAGGGAGGACGAAAATGACCTCATTGATCATACAATGACACAAACACACCTATTGGATGCACAAGATTGGTTAAAAACCCTAATTGGACAAGAATATGCCTAGGGAGGACGAAAATAACCTAATTGATCATCCAATGATACAAACACACCTATTGGATGCACAAGATTGGTTGAAAACCCTAATTGGACAAGCATAAGCCTAGGGAGGACAAAAATGACCTAATTGATCATCCAATGACACAAACACACCTATTGGATGCACAAGATTGGTTAAAAACCCTAATTGGACAAGAATATGCCTAGGGAGGACGAAAATGACCTAATTGATCATCCAATGACACAAACACACCAATTGGATGCACAAGATTGGTAAAAAACCCTAATTGGACAAGAATAAGCCTTGGGAGAACGAAAATTACCTAAATATTAATTCAATGACACAAACAAACTTATTGGATGCACAAGATTGGTTAAAAACCCTAATTGGACAAGAATAAGCCTAGGGAGGACGACAATGACCTAATTGATCATCCAATGACACAAACACACCTATTGGATGCACAAGATTGGTTAAAAACCCTAATTGGACAAGAATATGCCTAGGGAGGACAAATATGACCTAAATGTTAATTCAATGACAAAAACGAACTTATTGGATGCACAACATTGGTTAAAAACCCTAATTGGACAAGAATATGCCTAAAGAGGACGAAAATGACCTAAATATTAATTCAATGACACAAACAAACTTATTGGATGCACAAGATTGGTTAAAAATGCTAATTGGACAAGAATAAGCATAGGGAGGACGAAAATGACCTAATTGTTCATCCAATGACACAAACACACCTATTGGATGCACAAGATTGGTTAAAAACCCTAATTGGACAAGAATATGCCTAGGGAGGACGAAAATGACCTAATTGATCATCCAATGACACAACCACACCTATTGGATGCACAAGATTGGTTAAAAACCCTAATTAAACAAGAATATGCCTAGGGAGGACGAAAATGACCTAATTGATCATCCAATGACACAAACACACCTATTGGATGCACAAGATTGGTTAAAAACCCTAATTGGACAAGAATAAGCCTAGGGAGGACGAAAATGACCTAATTGATCTTCCAATGACACAAACACACCTATTGGATGCACAATATTGGTTAAAAACCCTAATTGGACAAGAATAAGCCTAGGGAGGACGAAAATGACCTAAATATTAATTCAATGAAACAAACAAACTTATTGGATGCACAAGATTGGTTAAAAACCCTAATTGGACAAGAATAAGCATAAGGAGGACGAAAATGACCTAATTGATCATCCAATGACACAAACACACCTATTGGATGCACAAGATTGGTTAAAAACCCTAATTGGACAAGAATATGCTTAGGGAGGACAAAAATGACCTAATAGTTAATCCAATGACACAAATGAACTTATTGGACGCACAAGATTGGTTAAAAACCCTAATTGGACAAGAATAAGCCTAGGGAGGACGAAAATGACCTAATTGATCATCCAATGACACAAACACACCTATTGGATGCACAAGATTGGTTAAAAACCCTAATTGGACAAGAATATGCCTAGGGAGGACGAAAATGACCTAATTGATCATCCAATGACACAAACACACCTATTGGATGCAGAAGATTGGTTAAAAACCCTAATTGGACAATAATATGCGTAGGGAGGACGAAAATGACCTAAATATTAATTCAATGACACAAACAAACTTATTGGATTCACAAGATTGGTTAAAAACCCTAATTGGGCAAGAATAGGCCTAGGGAGGACGAAAATGACCTAATTGATCATCCAATGACACAAACACACCTATTGGATGCACAAGATTGGTTAAAAACCCTAATTGGACAAGAATAAGCCTAGGGAGGACGAAAATGACCTAATTGATCATCCAATGACACAAACACACCTATTGGATGCACAAGATTGGTTAAAAACCCTAATTGGACAAGAATATGCCTAGGGAGGACGAAAATGACCTAATTGATCATCCAATGACACAAACAAACTTATTGGATGCACAAGATTGGTTAAAAACCGTAATTGGACATGAATAAGCCTAGGGAGGACGAAAATGACCGAATTGATCATCCAATGACACAAACACACCTATTGGATGCACAAGATTGGTTAAAAACCCTAATTGGACAAGAATAAGCCTAGGGAGGACGAAAATGACCTAATTGATCATCCAATGACACAAACACACCTATTGGATGCACAAGATTGGTTAAAAACCCTAATTGGACAAGAATAAGCCTAGGGAGGACGAAAATGACCTAATTGATCATCCATTGCCACAAACACACCTATGGGATGCACAAGATTGGTTAAAAACCCTAATTGGACAAGAATATGCCTTGGGAGGACGAAAATGACCTAATTGGTCATCCAATGACACAAACACACCTATTGGATGCAAAAGATTGGTTAAAAACCCTAATTGGACAAGAATAAGCCTAGGGAGGACGAAAATGACCTAATTGATCATCCAATGACACAAACACACCTATTGGATGCACAAGATTGGTTAAAAACCCTAATTGGACAAGAATAAGCCTAGGGAGGACGAAAATGACCTAATTGATCATCCAATGACACAAACACACCTATTGGATGCACAAGATTGGTTAAAAACCCTAATTGGACAAGAATAAGCCTAGGGAGGACGAAAATGACCTAATTGATCATCCAATGACACAAACACACCTATTGGATGCACAAGATTGGTTAAAAACCCTAATTGGACAAGAATAAGCCTAGGGAGAATGAAAATGACCTTAATGTTAATCCAATGACACAACTCAACTTATTGGATGCACAAGATTGGTTAAAAACCCTAATTGGACAAGAATAAGCCTAGGGAGGACGAAAATGACCTAATTGATCATCCAATGACACAAACACACCTATTGGATGCACAAGATTGGTTAAAAACCCTAATTGGACAAGAATAAGCCTAGGGAGGACGAAAATGACCTAATTGATCATCCAATGACACAAATGAACTTATTGGATGCACAAGATTTGGTTAAAAACCCTAATTGGACAAGAATAAGCCTAGGGAGGACGAAAATGACCTAATTGATCATCCAATGACACAAACACACCTATTGGATGCACAAGATTGGTTAAAAACCCTAATTGGACAAGAATAAGCCTAGGGAGGACGAAAATGACCTAATTGATTATCCAATGACACAAACACACCTATTGGATGCACAAGATTGGTTAAAAACCATAATTCGACAAGAATATGCCTAGGGAGGACGAAAATGACCTAAATATTAATTCAATGACACAAACACACCTATTGGATGCACAAGATTGGTTAAAAACCCTAATTGGACAAGAATAAGCCTAGGGAGGACGAAAATGACCTAATTGATTATCCAATGACACAAACACACCTATTGGATGCACAAGATTGGTTAAAGACCCTAATTGGACAAGAATAAGCCTAGGGAGGACGAAAATGACCTAAATGATAATCCAATGACACAACTCAACTTATTGGATGCACAAGATTGGTTAAAAACCCTAATTGGACAAGAATAAGCCTAGGGAGGACGAAAATGACCTAATTGATCATCCAATGACACAAACACACCTATTGGATGCACAAGATTGGTTAAAAACCCTAATTGGACAAGAATATGCCTAGGGAGGACGAAAATGACCTAATTGATCATGAAATGACACAAACACACCTATTGGATGCACAAGATTGGTTAAAAACCCTAATTGGACAAGAATAGGCCTAGGGAGGACGAAAATGACCTAAATATTAATTCAATGACACTAACAAACATATTGGACGCACAAGATTGGTTAAAAATCCTAATTGGACAAGAATAAGCCTAGGGAGGATAAAAATGACCTAATTGATCATCCAATGACACAAACACACCTATTGGAAGCACAAGATTGGTTAAAAATCCTAATTGGACAAGAATATGCCTAGGGAGGACGAAAATGACCTAAATGTTAATCCAATGACACAAATGAACTTATTGGATGCACAAGATTGGTTAAAAACCCTAATTGGACAAGAATAAGCCTAGGGAGGACGAAAATGACCTAATTGATCATCCAATGACAGAAACACACCGATTGGATTCACAAGATTGGTTAAAAACCCTAATTCGACAAGAATATGCCTAAGGAGGACGAAAATGACCTAAATATTAATTCAATGACACAAACAAAGTTATTGGATGCACAAGATTGGTTAAAAACCCTAATTGGACAAGAATAAGCCTTGGGATGATGAAAATGACCTAATTGATCATCCAATGACACAAACACACCTATTGGATGCACAAGATTGGTTAAAAACCCTAATTGGACAAGAATAAGCCTAGGGAGGACGAAAATGACCTAATTGATCATCCAATGACACAAACACACCTATTGGATGCACAAGATTGGTTAAAAACCCTAATTGGACAAGAATAAGCCTAGGGAGGACGAAAATGACCTAATTGATCATCCAATGACACAAACACACCTATTGGATGCACAAGATTGGTTAAAAACCCTAATTGGACAAGAATAAGCCTAGGGAGGACCATAATGACCTAATTGATCATCCAATGACACAAACACACCTATTGGAAGCACCAGATTTGTTAAAAACCCTTGTTGGACAAGAATATGCCTAGGGAGGACAAAAATGACCTAATTGATCATCCAATGACACAAACACAACTATTGGATGCACAAGATTGGTTAAAAACCCTAATTGGACAAGAATATGCCTTGGGAGGACGAAAATGACCTAAATATTAATTCAATGACACAAACAAACTTATTGGATGCACAAGATTGGTTAAAAACCCTAATTGGACAAGAATAAGCCTAGGGAGGACGAAAATGACCTAATTGATCATCCAATGACACAAACACACCTATTGGATGCACAAGATTGGTTAAAAACCCTAATTGGACAAGAATATGCCTTGGGAGGACGAAAATGACCTGAATATTAATTCAATGACACAAACAAACTTATTGGATTCACAAGATTGGTTAAAAACCGTAATTGGACAAGAATAAGCCTAGGGAGGACGAAAATGACCTAATTGATCATCCAATGACACAAACACACCTATTGGATGCACAAGATTGGTTAAAAACCCTAATTGGACAAGAATAAGCCTAGGGAGGACGAAAATGACCTAATTGATCATCCAATGACACAAACACACCTATTGGATGCACAAGATTGGTTAAAAACCCTAATTGGACAAGAATATGCCTAGGGAGGACGAAAATGACCTAATTGATCATCCAATGACACAAACACGCCAATTGGATGCACAAGATTGGTTAAAAACCCTAATTGGACAAGAATAAGCCTAGGGAGGACGAAAATGACCTAAATATTAATTCAATGACACAAACAAACTTATTGGATGCACAAGATTGGTTAAAAACCCTAATTGGACAACAATAAGCCTAGGGAGGACGACAATGACCTAATTGATCATCCAATGACACAAACACACCTATTGGATGCACAAGATTGGTTAAAAACCCTAATTGGACAAGAATAGGCCTAGGGAGGATGACAATGACCTAACTGATCATCCAATGACACAAACACACCTATTGGATGCACAAGATTGGTTAAAAACCATAATTGGACAAGAATATGCCTAGGAAGGACGAATATGACCTAAATGTTAATTCAATGACAAAAACGAACTTATTGGATGCACAACATTGGTTAAAAACCCTAATTGGACAAGAATATGCCTAAGGAGGACGAAAATGACCTAAATATTAATTCAGTGACACAAACAAACTTATTGGATGCACAAGATTGGTTAAAAACGCTAATTGGACAAGAATAAGCCTAGGGAGGACGAAAATGACCTAATTGATCATCCAATGACACAAACACACCTATTGGATGCACAAGATTGGTTAAAAACCCTAATTGGACAATAATATGCCTAGGGAGGACGAAAATGACCTAATTGATCATCCAATGACACAAACACACCTATTGGATGCACAAGATTGGTTAAAAACCCTAATTGGACAAGAATATGCCTAGGGAGGACGAAAATGACCTAATTGATCATTCAATGATACATATGAACTCATTGGATGCACAAGATTGGTTAAAAACCCTAATTGGACAAGAATAAGCCAAGGGAGGACGAAAATGACCTAATTGATCATCCAATAACACAAACACACCTATTGGATGCACAAGATTGGTTAAAAACCCTAATTCGACAAGAATATGCCTAGGGAGGACGAAAATGACCTAAATGTTAATCCAATTACACAAATCAACTTATTGGATGCACAAGATTGGTTAAAAACCCTAATTGGACAAGAATATGCCCAGGGAGGACGAATATGACCTAAATGTTAATTCAATGACACAAACAAACTTATTGGATGCACAAGATTGGTTAAAAACGCTAATTGGACAAGAATAAGCCTAGGGAGGACGAAAATGACCTAATTGATCATCCAATGACACAAACACACCTATTGGATGCACAAGATTGGTTAAAAACCCTAATTGGACAAGAATATGCCTAGGGAGGCCGAAAATGAACTAATTGATCATCAAATGACACAAACACACCTATTGGATGCTCAAGATTGGTAAAAAACCCTAATTGGACAAGAATATGCCTAGGGAGGACGAAAATGACCTAAATATTAATTCAATGAAACAAACAAACTTATTGGATGCTCAAGATTGGTTAAAAATCCTAATTGGACAAGAATAAGCCTAGGGAGGACGAAAATGACCTAATTGATCATCCAATGACACAAACACACCTATTGGATGCACAAGATTGGTTAAAAACCCTAATTGGACAACAATAAGCCTAGGGAGGACGAAAATGACCTAATTGATCATCCATTGCCACAAACACCCCTAATGGATGCACAAGATTGGTTAAAAACCCTAATTGGACAAGAATATGCCTAGGGAGGACGAAAATGACCTAATTGATCATCCAATGACACAAACACACCTATTGGATGCACAAGATTGGTTAAAAACCCTAATTGGACAAGAATAAGCCTAGGGAGGACGAATATGACCTAAATGTTAATCCAATAACACAAATGAACTTATTGGATGCACAAGATTGGTTAAAAACCCTAATTGGACAAGAATAAGCCTAGGGAGGACGACAATGACCTAATTGAATATCCAATGACACACACACACCTATTGGATGCACAAGATTGGTTAAAAACCCTAATTGGACAAGAATAGGCCTAGGGAGGATGACAATGACCTAATTGATCATCCAATGACACAAACACACCTATTGGATGCACAAGATTGGTTAAAAACCCTAATTGGACAAGAATATGCCTAGGGAGGACGAATATGACCTAAATGTTAATTCAATGACAAAAACGTACTTATTGGATGCACAACATTGGTTAAAAACCCTAATTGGACAAGAATATGCCTAAGGAGGACGAAAATGACCTAAATATTAATTCAATGACACAAACAAACTTATTGGATGCACAAGATTGGTTAAAAACCCTAATTGGACAAGAATAAGCCTAGGGAGGACGACAATGACCTAATTGATCATCCAATGACACAAACACACCTATTGGATGCACAAGATTGGTTAAAAACCCTAATTGGACAAGAATAGGCCTAGGGAGGATGACAATGACCTAATTGATCATCCAATGACACAAACACACCTATTGGATGCACAAGATTGGTTAAAAACCCTAATTGGACAAGAATATGCCTAGGGAGGACGAATATGACCTAAATGTTAATTCAACGACAAAAACGAACTTATTGGATGCACAACATTGGTTAAAAACCCTAATTGGACAAGAATATGCCTAAGGAGGACGAAAATGACCTAAATATTAATTCAATGACACAAACAAACTTATTGGATGCACAAGATTGGTTAAAAACGCTAATTGGACAAGAATATGCCTAGGGAGGACGAAAATGACCTAATTGATCATCCAATGACACAAACACACCTATTGGATGCACAAGATTGGTTAAAAACCCTAATTGGACAAGAATAAGCCTAGGGAGGACGAAAATGACCTAATTGATCATCCAATGACACAAACACACCTATTGGATGCACAAGATTGATTAAAAACCCTAATTGGACAAGAATATGCCTAGGGAGGTGGAAAATGACCTAATTGATTATTCAATGACACAAACAAAGTTATTGGATGCACAAGATTGGTTAAAAAACCCTAATTGGACAAGAATAAGCCTAGGGAGGACGACAATGACCTAATTGATCATCCAATGACACAAACACACCTATTGGATGCACAAGATTGGTTAAAAACCCTAATTGGACAAGAATAGGCCTAGGGAGGATGACAATGACCTAATTGATCATCCAATGACACAAACACACCTATTGGATGCACAAGATTGGTTAAAAACCCTAATTGGACAAGAATAGGCCTAGGGAGGATGACAATGACCTAACTGATCATCCAATGACACAAACACACCTATTGGATGCACAAGATTGGTTAAAAACCCTAATTGGACAAGAATATGCCTAGGGAGGACGAATATGACCTAAATGTTAATCCAATGACAAAAACGAACTTATTGGATGCACAACATTGGTTAAAAACCCATATTGGACAAGAATATGCCTAAAGAGGACGAAAATGACCTAAATATTAATTCAATGACACAAACAAACTTATTGGATGCACAAGATTGGTTAAAAACGCTAATTGGACAAGAATAAGCCTAGGGAAGACGAAAATGACCTAATTGATCATCCAATGACACAAACACACCTATTGGATGCACAAGATTGGTTAAAAACCCTAATTGGACAAGAATAAGCCTAGGGAGGAAGAAAATGACCTAATTGATCATCCAACGACACAAACACACCAATTGGATGCACAAGATTGGTTTAAAACCCTAATTGGACAAGAATAAGCCTAGGGAGGACGAAAATGACTTAATTTATCATCCAATTACACAAACACACCTATTGGATGCACAAGATTAGTTAAAAACCCTAGTTGGACAAGAATATGCCTAGGGAGGACGAAAATGACCTAATTGATCATCCAATGACACAAACACACCTATTGGATGCACAAGATTGGTTAAAAACCCTAATTGGACAAGAATAAGCCTAGGGAGGACGAAAATGACCTAATTGATCATCCAATGACACAAACACACCTATTGGATGCACAAGATTGGTTAAAAACCCTAGTTGGTCAAGAATAAGCCTAGGGAGGACGAAAATGACCTAAATATTAATTCAATGACACAAACAAAGTTATTGGATGCACAAGATTGGTTAAAAACCCTAATTGGAAGAGAATAAGCCTAGGGAGGACGAAAATGACCTAATTGATCATCCAATGACACAAACACACCTATTGGATGCACAAGATTGGTTAAAAACCCTAATTGGACAAGAATATGCCTAGGGAGGACGAAAATGACCTAAATAATCATCCAATGACACAAACACTCCTATTGGATGCACAAGATTGGTTAAAAACCCTAATTGGACAAGAATAAGCCTAGGGAGGACGAAAATGACCTAATTGATCATCCAATGACACAAACACACCTATTGGATGCACAAGATTGGTTAAAAACCCTAATTGGACAAGAATAAGCCTAGGGAGGACGAAAATGAGCAAATTGATCATCCAATGACACAAACACACCTATTGGATGCACAAGATTGGTTAAAAACCCTAATTGGACAAGAATAAGCCTAGGGAGGACGAAAATGACCTAATTGATCATCCAATGACACAAACACACCTATTGGATGCACAAGATTGGTTAAAAACCCTAAGTGGACAAGAATAAGCCTAGGGAGGACGAAAATGACTTAAATGTTAATCCAATGACAAAACTCAACTTATTGGATGCACAAGATTGGTTAAAAACCCTAATTGGACAAGAATAAGCCTAGGGAGGACGAAAATGACCTAATTGATCATCCAATGACACAAACACACCTATTGGATGCACAAGATTGGTTAAAAACCCTAATTGGACAAGAATAAGCCTAGGGAGGACGAAAATGACCTAATTGATCATCCAATGACACAAACACACCTATTGGATGCACAAGATTGGTTAAAAACCCTAATTGGACAAGAATAAGCCTAGGGAGGACGAAAATGACCTAATTGATCATCCAATGACACAAACACACCTATTGGATGCACAAGATTGGTTAAAAACCCTAATTGGACAAGAATAAGCCTTGGGAGGACAAAAATGACCTAATTGATCATCCAATGACACAAACACACCTGTTGGATGCACAAGTTTGGTTAAAAACCCTAATTGGACAAGAATAAGCCTAGGGAGGACGAAAATGACCTAATTGATCATCCAATGACACAAACACACCTATTGGATGCACAAGATTGGTTAAAAACCCTAATTAAACAAGAATATGCCTAGGGAGGACGAAAATGACCTAAATGTTAATCCAATGACTCAAAGGAACTTATTGGATGCACAAGATTGGTTAAAAACCCTAATTGGACAAGAATAAGCCTAGGGAGGACGAAAATGACCTAATTGATCATCCAATGACACAAACACACCTATTGGATGCACAAGATTGGTTAAAAACCCTAATTGGACAAGAATAAGGCTAGGGAGGACGAAAATGACCTAATTGATCATCCAATGACACAAACACACCTATTGGATGGACAAGATTGGTTAAAAACCCTAATTGGACAAGAATATGCCTAGGGAGGACGAATATGACCTAAATGTTAATCCAATAACACAAATGAACTTATTGGATGCACAAGATTGGTTAAAAACCCTAATTGGACAAGAATAAGCCTAGGGAGAACGAAAATGACCTAAATGTTAATCCAATGACACAACTCAACTTTTTGGATGCACAAGATTGGTTAAAAACCCTAATTGGACAAGAATATGCCTAGGGAGGACGAAAATGACCTAATTGATCATCCAATGATACAAACACACCTATTGGATGCACAAGATTGGTTAAAAACCCTAGTTGGACAAGAACATGTCTAGGGAGGACGAAAATGACCTAATTGATCATCCAATGACACTAATGAACTTATTGGATGCACAAGATTGGTTAAAAACCCTAATTGGACCAGAATAAGCCTAGGGAGGACGAAAATGACCTAATTGATCATCCAATGACACAAACACACCTATTGGATGCACAAGATTGGTTAAAAACCCTAATTCGACAAGAATATGCCTAGGGAGGACGAAAATGACCTAAATGTTAATCCAATGACACAACTCAACTTATTGGATGCACAAGATTGGTTAAAAACCCTAATTGGACAAGAATAAGCCTAGGGACGACGAAAATGACCTAATTGATCATCCAATGACACAAACGTACCTATTGGATGCACAAGATTGGTTAAAAACCCTAATTAAACAAGAATATGCCTAGGGAGGACGAAAATGACCTAATTGATCATCCAATGACACAAACACAGCTATTGGATGCACAAAATTGGTTAAAAACCCTAATCGGACTAGAATAAGCCTAGGGAGGACGAAAATGACCTAAATATTAATTCAATGACACAAACAAACTTATTGGATGCACAAGATTGGTTAAAAACCCTAATTGGACAAGAATAAGCCTAGGGAGGACGACAATGACCTAATTGATCATCCAATGACACAAACACACCTATTGGATGCACAAGATTGGTTAAAAACCCTAATTGGACAAGAATAGGCCTAGGGAGGATGACAATGACCTAATTGATCATCCAATGACACAAACACACCTATTGGATGCACAAGATTGGTTAAAAACCCTAATTGGACAAGAATATGGCTAGGGAGGACGAATATGACCTAAATGTTAATTCAATGACAAAAACGAACTTATTGGATGCACAACATTGGTTAAAAACCCTAATTGGACAAGAATATGCCTAAGGAGGACGAAAATGACCTAAATATTAATTCAATGACACAAACAAACTTATTGGATGCACAAGATTGGTTAAAAACACTAATTGGACAAGAATAAGCCTAGGGAGGACGAAAATGACCTAATTGATCATCCAATGACACAAACACACCTATTGGATGCACAAGATTGGTTAAAAACCCTAATTGGACAAGAATATGCCTAGGGATGACGCAAATGA
>JBBPBR010000074.1:31212-90629 GCA_037974775.1 Cicer pinnatifidum
AATATGCCTAAGGAGGACGAAAATGACCTAAATATTAATTCAATGACACAAACAAACTTATTGGATGCACAAGATTGGTTAAAAACACTAATTGGACAAGAATAAGCCTAGGGAGGACGAAAATGACCTAATTGATCATCCAATGACACAAACACACCTATTGGATGCACAAGATTGGTTAAAAACCCTAATTGGACAAGAATATGCCTAGGGATGACGCAAATGATCTAATTGATCTTCCAATGACACAAACACACCTATTGGATGCACAAGATTGGTTAAAAACCCTAATTGGACAAGAATATGCCTAGGGAGGACGAAAATGACCTAATTGATCATCCAATGACACAAACACACCTATTGGATGCACAAGATTGGTTAAAAACCCTAATTGGACAAGAATAAGCCTAGGGAGGACAAAAATGACGTAATTGATCATCCAATAACACAAACACACCTATTGGATGCACAAGATTGGTTAAAAACCCTAATTGGACAAGAATAAGCCTAGGGAGGACGAAAATGGCCTAATTGATCATCCAATGACACAAACACACCTATTGGATGCACAAGATTGGTTAAAAACCCTAATTGGACAAGAATATGCCTAGGGAGGACGAAAATGACCTAATTGATCATCCAATGACACAAACACACCAATTGGATGCACAAGATTGGTTAAAAACCCTAATTGGACAAGAATAAGCCTAGGGAGGACGAAAATGACCTAAATATTAATTCAATGACACAAACAAACTTATTGGATGCACAAGATTGGTTAAAAACCCTAATTGGACAACAATAAGCCTAGAGAGGACGACAATGACCTAATTGATCATCCAATGACACAAACACACCTATTGGATGCACAAGATTGGTTAAAAACCCTAATTGGACAATAATAGGCCTAGGGAGGATGACAATGACCTAATTGATCATCCAATGACACAAACACACCTATTGGATGCACAAGATTGGTTAAAAACCCTAATTGGACAAGAATATGCCAAGGGAGGACGAAAATGACCTAATTGATCATCCAATAACAAAAACGAACCTATTGGATGCACAACATTGGTTAAAAACCGTAATTGGACAAGAATATGCCTAAGGAGGACGAAAATGACCTAAATATTAATTCAATGACACAAACAAACTTATTGGATGCACAAGATTGGTTAAAAACCCTAATTGGACAAGAATATGCCTAGGGAGGACGAATATGACCTAAATGTTAATTCAATGACAAAAACGAACTTATTGGATGCACAACATTGGTTAAAAACCCTAATTGGACAAGAATATGCCTAAAGAGGACGAAAATGACCTAAATATTAATTCAATGACACAAACAAACTTATTGGATGCACAAGATTGGTTAAAAACGCTAATTGGACAAGAATAAGCCTAGGGAGGACGAAAATGACCTAATTGATCATCCAATGACACAAACACACCTATTGGATGCACAAGATTGGTTAAAAACCCTAATTGGACAAGAATATGCCTAGGGAGGACGAAAATGACCTAATTGATTTTCCAATGACACAAACACACCTATTGGATGCACAAGATTGGTTAAAAACCCTAATTGGACAAGAATAAGCCTAGGGAGGACGAAAATGACCTAATTGATCATCCAATGACACAAACACACCTATTGGATGCACAAGATTGGTTAAAAACCCTAATTGGACAAGAATAAGCCTAGGGAGGACAACAATGACCTAATTGATCATCCAATGACACAAACACACCTATTGGATGCACAAGAATGGTTAAAAACCCTAATTGGACAAGAATAAGCCTAGGGAGGACGAAAATGACCTAATTGATCATCCAATGACACAAACACACCTATTGGATGCACAAGATTGGTTAAAAACCCTAATTGGACAAGAATAAGCCTAGGGAGGACGAAAATGACCTAATTGATCATCCAATGACACAAACACACCTATTGGATGCACAAGATTGGTTAAAAACCCTAATTGGACAAGAATATGCCTAGGGAGGACGAAAATGACCTAAATGTTAATCCAATGACACAACTCAACCTATTGGATGCACAAGATTGGTTAAAAACCCTAATTGGACAAGAATAAGCCTAGGGAGGACGATAAATGACCTAATTGATCATCCAATGACACAAACACACCTATTGGATGCACAAGATTGGTTAAAAACCCTAATTGGACAAGAATAAGCCTAGGGAGGACGAAAATGACCTAATTGATCATCCAATGACACAAACACACCTATTGGATGCACAAGATTGGTTAAAAACCCTAATTGGACAAGAATAAGCCTAGGGAGGACGAAAATGACCTAATTGATCATCCAATGACACAAACACACCTATTGGATGCACAAGATTGGTTAAAAACCCTAATTGGACAAGAATAAGCCTAGGGAGGACGAAAATGACCTAATTGATCATCCAATGACACAAACACACCTATTGGATGCACAAGATTGGTTTAAAACCCTAGTTGATCAAGAATATGCCTAGGAAGGACGAAAATGACCTAATTGATCATCCAATGACACAAATGAACTTATTGGATGCACAAGATTGGTTAAAAACCCTAATTGGACAAGAATAAGCCTAGGGAGGACGAAAATGACCTAATTGATCATCCAATGACACAAACACACCTATTGGATGCACAAGATTGGTTAAAAACCCTAATTGGACAAGAATAAGCCTAGGGAGGACGAAAATGACCTAATTGATCATCCAATGACACAAACACACCTATTGGATGCACAAGATTGGTTAAAAACCCTAATTGGACAAGAATAAGCCTAGGGAGGACGAAAATGACCTAATTGATCATCCAATGACACAAACACATCTATTGGAAGCACAAGATTGGTTAGAAACCCTAGTTGGACAAGAATATGCCTAGGGAGGACGAAAATGACCTAATTGATCATCCAATGACACAAATGAACTTATTGGATGCACAAGATTGCTTAAAAACCCTAATTGGACAAAAATAAGCATAGAAAGGACGAAAATGACCTAATTGATCATCCAATGACACAAACACACCTATTGGATGCACAAGATTGGTTAAAAACCCTAATTGGACAAGAATAAGCCTAGGGAGGACGAAAATGACCTAATTGATCATCCAATGACACAAACACACCTATTGGATGCACAAGATTGGTTAAAAACCCTAATTGGACAAGAATAAGCCTAGGGAGGACGAAAATGACCTAATTGATCATCCAATGACACAAACACACCTATTGGATGCACAAGATTGGTTAAAAACCCTAATTGGACAAAAATAAGCCTAGAGAGGACGAAAATGACCTAATTGATCATCCAATGACACAAATGAACTTATTGGATGCACAAGATTAGTTAAAAACCCTAATTCGACAAGAATAAGCCTAGGGAGGACGAAAATGACCTAACTGATCATCCAATGACACAAACACACCTATTGGATGCTCAAGATTGGTTAAAAACCATAATTGGACAAGAATAAGCCTAGGGGGGACGAAAATGATCTAATTGATCATCCAATGACACAAACACACCTATTGGATGCACAAGATTGGTTAAAAACCCTAATTGGACAAGAATATGCCTAGGGAGGACGAAAATGACCTAATTGATCATCCAATGACACAAACACACCTATTGGATGCACAAGATTGGTTAAAAACCCTAATTGGACAAGAATATGCCTAGGGAGGACGAATATGACCTAAATGTTAATTCATTTACAAAAACGAACTTATTGGGTGCACAACATTGGTTAAAAACCCTAATTAGACAAGAATATGCCTAAAGAGGACGAAAATGACCTAAATATTAATTCAATGACACAAACAAACTTATTGGATGCACAAGATTGGTTAAAAACGCTAATTGGACAAGAATAAGCCTAGGGAGGACGAAAATGACCTAATTGATCATCCAATGACACAAACACACCTATTGGATGCACAAGATTGGTTAAAAACCCTAATTGGACAACAATATGCCTAGGGAGGACGAAAATGACCTAATTGATCTTCCAATGACACAAACACACCTATTGGATGCACAAGATTGGTTAAAAACCCTAATTGGACAAGAATAAGCCTAGGGAGGACGAAAATGACCTAATTGATCATCCAATGACACAAACACACCTATTGGATGCACAAGATTGTTTAAAAACCCTAATTGGACAAGAATATGCCTAGGGAGGACGAAAATGACCTAATTGATCATTCAATGATACATATGAACTCATTGGATGCACAAGATTGGTTAAAAACCCTAATTGGACAAGAATAAGCCAAGGGAGGAAGAAAATGACCTAATTGATCATCCAATAACACAAACACACCTATTGCATGCACAAGATTGGTTAAAAACCCTAATTCGACAAGAATATGCCTAGGGAGGACGAAAATGACCTAAATGTTAATCCAATGACACAATTCAACTTATTGGATGCACAAGATTGGTTAAAAACCCTAAATGGACAAGAATAAGCCTAGGGAGGACGAAAATGACCTAATTGATCATCCAATGACACAAACACACGTATTGGATGCACAAGATTGGTTAAAAACCCTAATTGGACAAGAATAAGCCTAGGGAGGACGAAAATGACCTAATTGACCATCCAATGACACAAACACACCTATTGGATGCACAAGATTGGTTAAAAACCCTAATTGGACAAGAATATGCCTAGGGAGGTGGAAAATGACCTAATTGATCATTCAATGACACAAACAAAGTTATTGGATGCACAAGATTGGTTAAAAACCCTAATTGGACAAGAATAAGCCTAGGGAGGACGAAAATGACCTAATTGATCATCCAATAACACAAACACACCTATTGGATGCACAAGATTGGTTAAAAACCCTAATTGGACAAGAATAAGCCTAGGGAGGACGAAAATGGCCTAATTGATCATCCAATGACACAAACACACCTATTGGATGCACAAGATTGGTTAAAAACCCTAATTGGACAAGAATATGCCTAGGGAGGACGAAAATGACCTAATTGATCATCCAATGACACAAACACACCAATTGGGTGCACAAGATTGGTTAAAAACCCTAATTGGACAAGAATAAGCCTAGGGAGGACGAAAATTTCCTAAATATTAATTCAATGACACAAACAAACTTATTGGATGCACAAGATTGGTTAAAAACTCTAATTGGACAAGAATAAGCCTAGGGAGGACGACAATGACCTAATGGATTATCCAATGACACAAACACACCTATTGGATGCACATGATTGGTTAAAAACCATAATTGGACAAGAATAGGCCTAGGGAGGATGACAATGACCTAATTGATCATCCAATGACACAAACACACCTATTGGATGCACAAGATTGGTTAAAAACCCTAATTGGACAAGAATATGCCTAGGGAGGACGAATATGACCTAAATGTTAATTCATTTACAAAAACGAACTTATTGGGTGCACAACATTGGTTAAAAACCCTAATTAGACAAGAATATGCCTAAAGAGGACGAAAATGACCTAAATATTAATTCAATGACACAAACAAACTTATTGGATGCACAAGATTGGTTAAAAACGCTAATTGGACAAGAATAAGCCTAGGGAGGACGAAAATGACCTAATTGATCATCCAATGACACAAACACACCTATTGGATGCACAAGATTGGTTAAAAACCCTAATTGGACAAGAATATGCCTAGGGAGGACGAAAATGACCTAATAGATCATCCAATGACACAAACACACCTATTGGATGCACAAGATTGGTTAAAAACCCTAATTGGACAAAAATAAGCCTAGGGAGGACGAAAATGACCTAATTGATCATCCAATAACACAAACACACCTATTGGATGCACAAGATTTGTTAAAAACCCTAATTGGACAAGAATAAGCCTAGGGAGGACGAAAATGGCCTAATTGATCATCCAATGACACAAACACACCTATTGGATGCACAAGATTGGTTTAAAACCCTAATTGGACAAGAATATGCCTAGGGAGGACGAAAATGACCTAATTGATCATCCAATGACACAAACACACCAATTGGATGCACAAGATTGGTTAAAAACCCTAATTGGACAAGAATAAGCCTAGGGAGGACGAAAATGACCTAAATATTAATTCAATGACACAAACAAATTTATTGGATGCACAAGATTGGTTAAAAACCCTAATTGGACAAGAATAAGCCTAGGGAGGACGAAAATGACCTAATTGATCATCCAATGACACAAACACACCTATTGGATGCACAAGATTGGTTAAAAACCCTAATTGGACAAGAATAAGCCTAGGGAGGACAAAAATGACCTAATTAATCATCCAATGACACAAACACACCTATTGGATGCACAAGATTGTTTAAAAACCCTAATTGGACAAGAATAAGCCTAGGGAGGAAGAAAATAACCTAATTGATCATCCAATGTAACAAACACACCTATTGGATGCACAAGTTTGGTTAAAAACCCTAATTGGACAAGAATAAGCCTAGGGAGGACGAAAATGACCTAATTGATCATCCAATGACACAAACACACCTATTGGATGCACAAGATTGGTTAAAAACCCTAATTGGACAAGAATAAGCCTAGGGAGGACGAAAATGACCTAATTCATCATCCAATGACACAAATGAACTTATTGGATGCACAAGATTTGTTAAAAACCCTAATTGGACAAGAATAAGCCTAGGGAGGACGAAAATGACCTAATTGATCATCCAATGACACAAACACACCTATTGGATGCACAAGATTGGTTAAAAACCCTAATTGGACAAGAATATGCCTAGGGAGGACGAAAATGACCTAAATGTTAATCCAATGACACAAATGAACTTATTGGATGCACAACATTGATTAAAAACGCTAATTGGACAAGAGTAAGCCTAGGAAGGACGAAAATAACCTAATTGATCATCCAATGACACAAACACACCTATTGGATGCACAAGATTGGTTAAAAACCCTAATTGGACAAGAATATGCCTAGGGAGGACGAAAATGACCTAAATATTAATTCAATGACAAAAACAAAGTTATTGGATGCACAAGATTGATTAAAAACCCTAATTTCACAAGAATAAGTCTAGGTAGGACGAAAATGACCTAATTGATCATCCAATGACACAAACACACCTATTGGATGCACATGATTGGTTAAAAACCCTAATTGGACAAGAATAAGCCTAGGGAGGACGAAAACGACCTAATTGATCATCCAATGACACAAACACACCTATTGGATGCACAAGATTGGTTAAAAACCCTAATTGGACAAGAATAAGCCTAGGGAGGACGAAAATGACATAATTGATCATCCAATGACACAAACACACCTATTGGATAAACAAGATTGGTTAAAAACCCTAATTGGACAAGAATAAGCCTAGGGAGGACGAAAATGACCTAATTGATCATCCAATGACACAAACACACCTATTGGATGCACAAGATTGGTTAAAAACCCTAATTGGACAAGAATAAGCCTAGGGAGGACGAAAATGACCTAATTGATCATCCTTTGCCACAAACACCCCAATTGGATGCACAAGATTGGTTAAAAACCCTAATTGGACAAGAATATGCCTAGGGAGGACGAAAATGACCTAATTGATCATCCAATGACACAAACACACCTATTGGATGCACAAGATTGGTTAAAAACCCTAATTGGACAAGAATATGCCTAGGGAGGACGAAAATGACCTAATTGATCATCCAATGACACAAACACACCTATTGGATGCACAAGATTGGTTAAAAACCCTAATTGGACAAGAATAAGCGTAGGGAGAACGTAAATGACCTAAATGTTAATCCAATGACACAACTTAACTTATTGGATGCACAAGATTGGTTAAAAACCCTAATTGGACAAGAATAAGCCTAGGGAGGACGAAAATGACCTAATTGATCATCCAATGACACAAACACACCTATTGGATGCACAAGATTGGTTAAAAACCCTAATTGGACAAGAATAAGCCTAGGGAGGACGAAAATGACCTAATTGATCATCCATTGCCACAAACACACCTATTGGATGCAGAAGATTGGTTAAAAACCCTAATTGGACAAGAATATGCCTAGGGAGGACAAAAATGACCTAAATATTAATTCAATGACACAAACAAAGTTATTGGATGCACAAGATTGGTTAAAAACCCTAATTGGACAAGAATATGTCTAGGGAGGACGAAAATGACCTAAATGTTAATCCAATGACACAAATGAACTTATTGGATGCACAACATTGGTTAAAAACCCTAATTGGACAAGAGTAATCCTAGGAAGGACGAAAATAACCTAATTGATCATCCAATGACACAAACACACCTATTGGATGCACAAGATTGGTTAAAAACCCTAATTGGATAAGAATATGCCTAGGGAGGACGAAAATGACCTAATTGATCATCCAATGACACAAACACACCTATTGGATGCACAAGATTGGTTAAAAACCCTAGTTGGACAAGAATATGCCTAGGGAGGACGAAAATTACCTAATTGATCATCCAAGGACACAAATGAACTTATTGGATGCACAAGATTGGTTAAAAACCCAAATTGGACAAGAATAAGCATAGAAAGGACGAAAATGACCTAATTGATCATCCAATGACACAAACACACCTATTGGATGCACAAGATTGGTTAAAAACCCTAATTGGACAAGAATATGCCTAGGGAGGACGAAAATGACCTAAATGTTAATCCAACGACACAACTCAACTTATTGGATGCACAAGATTGGTTAAAAACCCTAGTTGGACAAGAATATGCCTAGGGAGGACGAAAATGACCTAATTGATCATCCAATGACACAAATGAACTTATTGGATGCACAAGATTGGTTAAAAACCCTAATTGGATAACAATAAGCATATAAAGGACAAAAATGACCTAATTGATCATCCAATGACACAAACACACCTATTGGATGCACAAGATAGGTTAAAAACCCTAATTGGATAAGAATATGCCTAGGGAGGACGAAAATGACCTAATTGATCATCCAATGACACAAACACACCTATTGGATGCACAAGATTGGTTAAAAACCCTAATTGGATAAGAATATGCCTAGGGAGGACGAAAATGACCTAATTGATCATCCAATGACACAAACACACCTATTGGATGCACAAGATTGGTTAAAAACCCTAATTGGACAAGAGTATGCCTAGGGAGGACGAAAATGACCTAATTATTAATTCAATGACACAAACAAACTTATCGGATGCACAAGATTGGTTAAAAACCTTAATTGGACAAGAATAAGCCTAGGGAGGACGAAAATGACCTAATTGATCATCCAATGACACAAACACACCTATTGGTTGCACAAGATTGGTTAAAAACCCCAATTGGACAAGAATAAGCCAAGGGAGGACGAAAATGACCTAAATGTTAATCCAATGACACAACTCAACTTATTGGACGCACAAGATTGGTTAAAAACCCTAATTGGACAAGAATAAGCCTAGGGAGGACGAAAATGACTTAATTGATCATCCAATGACACAAACACACCTATTAGATGCACAAGATTGGTTAAAAACCCTAATAGGACAAGAATAAGCCTAGGGAGGACGAAAATGACCTAATTGATCATCCAATGACACAAACACACCTATTGGATGCACAAGATTGGTTAAAAACCCTAATTGGACAAGAATAAGCCTAGGGAGGACGAAAATTACCTAATTGATCATCCAATGACACAAACACACCTATTAGATGCACAAGATTAGTCTAAAACTCTAATTGGACAAGAATATGCCTAGGGAGGACGAAAATGACCTAAATGTTAATCCAATGACACAAATGAACTTATTGGATGCACAAGATTGGTTAAAAACCCTAATTGGACAAGAATAAGCCTAGGGAGGACGAAAATGACCTAAATGTTAATCCAATGACACAACTCAAGTTATTGGATGCACAAGATTGATTAAAAACCTTAATTGGACAAGAATAAGCCTAGGGAGGACAAAAATGACCTAATTGATCATCCAATGACACAAACACACCTATTGGATGCACAAGATTGGTTAAAAACCCTAATTGGACAAGAATATGCCTAGGGAGGACGAAAATGACCTAATTGATCATCCAATGACACAAACACACCTATTGGATGCACAAGATTGGTTAAAAACCCTAATTGGACAAGAATAAGCCTAGGGAGGACGAAAATGACCTAATTGATCATCCAATGACACAAACACACCTATTGGATGCACAAGATTGGTTAAAAACCCTTATTGGACAAGAATATGCCTATGGAGGACGAAAATTACCTAAATATTAATTCAATGACACAAACAAAGTTATTGGATGCTCAAGATTGGTTAAAAACCCTAATTGGACAAGAATAAGCATAGGGAGGACGTAAATGACCTAATTTATCATCCAATGACACCAACACACCTATTGGATGCACAAGATTGGTTAAAAACCCTAATTGGACAAGAATATGCCTAGGGAGGACGAAAATGACCTAATTGATCATCCAATGACACAAACACACCTATTGGATGCACAAGATTGGTTAAAAACCCTAATTGGACAAGAATAAGCCTAGGGAGGACGAAAATGACCTAATTGATCATCCAATGACACAAACACACCTATTGGATGCACAAGATTGGTTAAAAACCCTAATTGGATAAGAATATACCTAGGGAGGACGAAAATGACCTAAATATTAATTCAATGACACAAAAAATCTTATTGGATGCACAAGATTGGTTAAAAACCCTAATAGGACAAGAATAAGCCTAGGGAGGACGAAAATGACCTAATTGATCATCCAATGACACAAACACACCTATTGGATGCACAAGATTGGTTAAAAACCCTAGTTGGACAAGAACATGCCTAGGGAAGACGAAAATGACCTAATTGATCATCCAATGACACTAATGAACTTATTGGATGCACAAGATTGGTTAAAAACGCTAATTGGACAAGAATAAGCCTAGGGAGGACGAAAATGACCTAATTGATCATCCAATGACACAAACACACCTATTGGATGCACAAGATTGGTTAAAAACCCTAATTGGACAAGAATATGCCTAGGGAGGACGAAAATGACCTAATTGATCATCCAATGACACAAACACACCTATTGGATGCACAAGATTGGTTAAAAACCCTAATTGGACAAGAATATGCCTAGGGAGGACGAATATGACCTAAATGTTAATCCAATAACACAAATGAACTTATTGGATGCAAAAGATTGGTTAAAAACCCTAATTGGACAACAATAAGCCTAGGGAGAACGAAAATGACCTAAATCTTAATCCAATGACACAACTCAACTTATTGGATGCACAAGATTGGTTAAAAACCCTAATTGGACAAGAATAAGCCTAGGGAGGACGAAAATGACCTAATTGATCATCCAATGACACAAACACACCTATTGGATGCACAAGATTGGTTAAAAACCCTAATTGGACCAGAATATGCCTAGGGAGGACGAAAATGACCTAATTGATCATCCAATGACACAAACAAACCTATTGGATGCACAAGATGGGTTAAAAACTCTAATTGGACAAGAATATGCCTAGGGAGGACGAAAATGACCTAAATGTTAATCCAATGACACAAATGAACTTATTAGATGTACAAGATTGGTTAAAAATCCTAATTGGACAAGAACAAGCCTAGGGAGGACCAAAATGACCTAATTGATCATCCAAAGACAAAAACACACCTATTGGATGCACAAGATTGGTTAAAAACCCTAATTGGACAAGAATATGCCTAGGGAGGACGAAAATGACATAATTGATCATCCAATGACACAAACACACCTATTGGATGCACAAGATTGGTTAAAAACCCTAATTGGACAAGAATATGCCAATGTTGGACGAAAATGACATAATTGATCATCCAATGACACAAACACAGCTATTGGATGCACAAGATTGGTTAAAAACCCTAATTGGACAAGAATAAGCCTAGGGAGGACGAAAATGACCTAATTGATCATCCAATGACACAAACACACCTATTGGATGCACAAGATTGGTTAAAAACCCTAATTGGACAAGAATATGCCTAGGGAGGACGAAAATGACATAATTGATCATCCAATGACACAAACACACCTATTGGATGCACAAGATTGGTGAAAAACCCTAATTGGACAAGAATAAGCCTAGGGAGGACGAAAATGACCTAATTGATCATCCAATGACACAAACACACCTATTGGATGCACAAGATTGGTTAAAAACCCTAATTGGACAAGAATATGCCTAGGGAGGACGAATATGACCTAAATGTTAATTCAATGACAAAAACGAACTTATTGGATGCACAACATTGGTTAAAAACCCTAATTGGACAAGAATATGCCTAAGGAGGACGAAAATGACCTAAATATTAATTCAATGACACAAACAAACTTATTGGATGCACAAGATTGGTTAAAAACGCTAATTGGACAAGAATAAGCCTAGGGAGGACGAAAATGACCTAATTGATCATCCAATGACACAAACACACCTATTGGATGCACAAGATTGGTTAAAAACCCTAATTGGACAAGAATATGCCTAGGGAGGTGGAAAATGACCTAATTGATCATTCAATGACACAAACAAAGTTATTGGATGCACAAGATTGGTTAAAAACCCTAATTGGACAAGAATATGCCTAGGGAGGACGAAAATGACCTAATTGATCATCCAATGACACAAACACACCAATTGGGTGCACAAGATTGGTTAAAAACCCTAATTGGACAAGAATAAGCCTAGGGAGGACGAAAATTACGTAGATATTAATTCAATGACACAAACAAACTTATTGGATGCACAAGATTGGTTAAAAACTCTAATTGGACAAGAATAAGCCTAGGGAGGACGACAATGACCTAATTGATTATCCAATGACACAAACACACCTATTGGATGCACAAGATTGGTTAAAAACCCTAATCGGACAAGAATAGGCCTAGGGAGGATGACAATGACCTAACTGATCATCCAATGACACAAACACACCTATTGGATGCACAAGATTGGTTAAAAACCCTAATTGGACAAGAATATGCCTAGGGAGGACGAATATGACCTAAATGTTAATCCAATGACAAAAACGAACTTATTGGATGCACAACATTGGTTAAAAACCCATATTGGACAAGAATATGCCTAAAGAGGACGAAAATGACCTAAATATTAATTCAATGACACAAACAAACTTATTGGATGCACAAGATTGGTTAAAAACGCTAATTGGACAAGAATAAGCCTAGGGAAGACGAAAATGACCTAATTGATCATCCAATGACACAAACACACCTATTGGATGCACAAGATTGGTTAAAAACCCTAATTGGACAAGAATATGCCTAGGGAGGACGGATATGACCTAAATGTTAATCCAATGACACAAACGAACCTATTGGATGCACAAGATTGGTTAAAAACCCTAATTGGACAAGAATAAGCCTAGGGAGGACGAAAATGACCTAATTGATCATCCAATGACACAAACACACCTATTGGATGCACAAGATTGGTTAAAAACCCTAATTGGACAAGAATATGCCTAGGGTGGACGAAATTGACCTAAATATTAATTCAATGACATAAACAAAGTTATTGGATGCACAAGATTGGTTAAAAACCCTAATTGGACAAGAATATGCCTAGGGAGGACGAAAATGACCTAATTGATCATCCAATGACACAAACACACCTATTGGATGCACAAGATTGGTTAAAAACCCTAATTGGACAAGAATATGCCTAGGGAGGACAAAAATGACCTAAATATTAATTCAATGACATAAACAAACTTATTGGATGCACAAGATTGGTTAAAAACCCTAATTGGACAAGAATAAGCCTAGGGAGGACGAAAATGACCTAATTGATCATCCAATGACACAAACACACCTATTGGATGCACAAGATTGGTTAAAAACCTAATTGGACAAGAATAAGCCTAGGGAGGGCGAAAATGACCTAATTGATCATCCAATGACACAAACACACATATTGGATGCACAAGATTGGTTAAAAACCCTAATTGGACAAGAATAAGCCTAGGGAGGACGAAAATGACCTAATTGATCATCCAATGACACAAACACACCTATTGGATGCACAAGATTGGTTAAAAACCCTAATTGGACAAGAATATGCTTAGGGACTACGAAAATGACCTAAATATTAATTCAATGACACAAACAAACTTATTGGATGCACAAGATTGGTTAAAAACCCTAATTGGACAAGAATAAGCCTAGGGAGGATGAAAATGACCTAATTGATCATCCAATGACACAAACACACCTATTGGATGCACAAGATTGGTTAAAAACCCTAATTGGACAAGAATAAGCCTAGGGAGGACGAAAATGACCTAATTGATCATCCAATGACACAAACACACCTATTGGATGCACAAGATTGGTTAAAAACCCTAATTGGAAAAGAATAAGCCTAGGGAGGCCGAAAATGACCTAATTGATCATCCAATGAAACAAACACACCTATTGGATGCACAAGACTGGTTTAAAACCCTAGTTGGACAAGAATATGCCTAGGGAGGACGAAAATAACCTAATTGATCATCCAATGACACAAATGAACTTATTGGATGCACAAGATTGGTTAAAAACCCTAATTGGACAAGAATAAGCCTAGGGAGGACGAAAATGACCTAATTGATCATCCAATGACACAAACACACCTATTGGATGCACAAGATTGGTTAAAAACCCTAATTGGACAAGAATATGCCTAGGGAGGACGAAAATGACCTAATTGATCATCCAATGACACAAACACACCTATTGGATGCACAAGATTGGTTAAAAACCCTAATTGGACAAGAATATGCCTAGGGAGGACGAATATTACCTAAATGTTAATCCAATAACACAAATGAACTTATTGGATGCACAAGATTGGTTAAAAACCCTAATTGGACAAGAATAAGCCTAGGGAGAACGAAAATGACCTAATTGATCATCCAATGACACAAACACACCTATTGGATGCACAAGATTGGTTAAAAACCCTAATTGGACAAGAATAAGCCTAGGGAGGACGAAAATGACCTAATTGATCATCCAATGACACAAACACACCTATTGGATGCACAAGATCGATTAATAACCCTAATTGGACAAGAATATGCCTAGGGAGGACGAAAATGACCTAATTGATCATCCAATGACACAAACACACCTATTGGATGCACAAGATTGGTTAAAAACCCTAATTGGACAAGAATATGCCTAGGGAGGACGAATATGACCTAAATGTTAATCCAATAACACAAATGAACTTATTAGACGCACAAGATTGGTTAAAAACCCAAATTGGACAAGAATAAGCCTAGGGAGGACGAAAATGACCTAATTGATCATCCAATGACACAAACACACCAATTGGAGGCACAAGATTGGTTAAAAACCCAAGTTGGACAAGAATAAGCCTAGGGAGGACGAAAATGACCTAATTGATCTTCCGGTGACACAAATGAACTTATTGGATGCACAAGATTGGTTAAAAACCCTAATTGGACAAGAATAAGCCTAGGGAGGACGAAAATGACCTAATTGATCATCCAATGACACAAACACACCTATTGGATGCACAAGATTGGTTAAAAACCCTAATTGGACAAGAATATGCCTAGGGAGGACGAAAATGACCTAAATATCAATTCAATGACATAAACAAACTTATTGGATGAACAAAATTGGTTAAAAACCCTAATTGGACAAGAATATGCCTAGGGAGGACGAAAATGACCTAATTGATCATCCAATGACACAAACACACCTATTGGATGCACAAGATTGGTTAAAAACCCTAATTGGACAAGAATATGCCTAGGGAGGACGAAAATGACCTAAATATTAATTCAATGACATAAACAAACTTGTTGGATGCACAAGATTGGTTAAAAACCCTAATTGGACAAGAATAAGCCTAGGGAGGACGAAAACGACCAAATTGATCATCCATTGCCACAAACACACCTATTGGATGCACAAGATTGGTTAAAAACCCTAATTGGACAAGAATATGCCTAGGGAGGACGAAAATGACCTAATTGATCATCCAATGACACAAACACACCTATTGGATGCACAAGATTGGTTAAAAACCCTAATTGGACAAGAATATGCCTAGGGAGGACGAAAATGACCTAAATATTAATTTAATGACACAAACAAAGTTATTGGATGCACAAGATTGGTTAAAAACCCTAATTGGACAAGAATATGCCTAGGGAGGACAAAAATGACCTAAATATTAATTTCATGACACAAACCAAGTTATTGGATGCACAAGATTGGTTAAAAACCCTAATTGGACAAGAATATGCCTAGGGAGGACGAAAATGACCTAATTGATCATCCAATGACACAACACACCTATTGGATGCACAAGATTGGTTAAAAACCCTAATTGGACAAGAATATGCCTAGGGAGGACGAAAATGACCTAATTGATCATCCAATGACACAAACACACCTATTGGATGCACAAGATTGGTTAAAAACCCTAATTGGACAAGAATATGCCTAGGGAGGACGAAAATGACCTAATTGATCATCCAATGAAGAAAACACACCTATTGGATGCACAAGATCGGTTAAAAACCCTAATTGGACAAGAATAAGCCTAGGGAGGACGAAAATGACCTAATTGATCATCCAATGACACAAACACACCTATTGGATGCACAAGATTGGTTAAAAACCCTAATTGGACAAGAATATGCCTAGGGAGGACGAAAATGACCTAATTGATCATCCAATGACACAAACACACCTATTGGATGCACAAGATTGGTTAAAAACCCTAATTGGACAAGAATATGCCTAGGGAGGACGAAAATCACCTAAATATTAATTCAATGACACAAACAAACTTATTGGATGCACAAGATTGGTTAAAAACCCTAGTTGGACAAGAATAAGCCTAGGGAGGACGAAAATGACCTAATTGATCATCCAATGACACAACCACACCTATAGGATGCACAAGATTGGTTAAAAACCCTAATTGGACAAGAATAAGCCTAGGGAGGACGAAAATGACCTAATTGATCATCCCATGACACAAACACACCTATTGGATGCACAAGCTTGGTTAAAAACCCTAATTGGACAAGAATATGCCTAGGGAGGACGAAAATGACCTAATTGATCATCCAATGACACAAACACACCTATTGGATGCACAAGATTGGTTAAAAACCCTAATTGGACAAGAATATGCCTAGGGAGGACGAAAATGACCTAATTGATCATCCAATGACACAAACACACCTATTGGATGCACAAGATTGGTTAAAAACCCTAATTGGACAAGAATATGCCTAGGGAGGACGAAAGTCACCTAAATATTAATTCAATGACACAAACAAACTTATTGGATGCACAAGATTGGTTAAAAACCCTAGTTGGACAAGAATAAGCATAGGGAGGACGAAAATGACCTAATTGATCATCCAATGACACAACCACACCTATAGGATGCACAAGATTGGTTAAAAACCCTAATTGGACAAGAATAAGCCTAGGGAGGACGAAAATGACCTAATTGATCATCCAATGACACAAACACACCTATTGGATGCACAAGATTGGTTAAAAACCCTAATTGGACAAGAATATGCCTAGGGAGGACGAAAATGACCTAATTGATCATCCAATGACACAAACACACCTATTGGATGCACAAGATTGGTTAAAAACCCTAATTGGACAAGAATAAGCCTAGGGAGGACGAATATGACCTAAATGTTAATCCAATAACACAAATGAACTTATTGGATGCACAAGATTGGTTAAAAACCCTAATTGGACAAGAATAAGCCTAGGGAGGACGACAATGACCTAATTGAATATCCAATGACACACACACACCTATTGGATGCACAAGATTGGTTAAAAACCCTAATTGGACAAGAATAGGCCTAGGGAGGATGACAATGACCTAATTGATCATCCAATGACACAAACACACCTATTGGATGCACAAGATTGGTTAAAAACCCTAATTGGACAAGAATATGCCTAGGGAGGACGAATATGACCTAAATGTTAATTCAATGACAAAAACGTACTTATTGGATGCACAACATTGGTTAAAAACCCTAATTGGACAAGAATATGCCTAAGGAGGACGAAAATGACCTAAATATTAATTCAATGACACAAACAAACTTATTGGATGCACAAGATTGGTTAAAAACCCTAATTGGACAAGAATAAGCCTAGGGAGGACGACAATGACCTAATTGATCATCCAATGACACAAACACACCTATTGGATGCACAAGATTGGTTAAAAACCCTAATTGGACAAGAATAGGCCTAGGGAGGATGACAATGACCTAATTGATCATCCAATGACACAAACACACCTATTGGATGCACAAGATTGGTTAAAAACCCTAATTGGACAAGAATATGCCTAGGGAGGACGAATATGACCTAAATGTTAATTCAACGACAAAAACGAACTTATTGGATGCACAACATTGGTTAAAAACCCTAATTGGACAAGAATATGCCTAAGGAGGACGAAAATGACCTAAATATTAATTCAATGACACAAACAAACTTATTGGATGCACAAGATTGGTTAAAAACGCTAATTGGACAAGAATATGCCTAGGGAGGACGAAAATGACCTAATTGATCATCCAATGACACAAACACACCTATTGGATGCACAAGATTGGTTAAAAACCCTAATTGGACAAGAATAAGCCTAGGGAGGACGAAAATGACCTAATTGATCATCCAATGACACAAACACACCTATTGGATGCACAAGATTGATTAAAAACCCTAATTGGACAAGAATATGCCTAGGGAGGTGGAAAATGACCTAATTGATTATTCAATGACACAAACAAAGTTATTGGATGCACAAGATTGGTTAAAAAACCCTAATTGGACAAGAATAAGCCTAGGGAGGACGACAATGACCTAATTGATCATCCAATGACACAAACACACCTATTGGATGCACAAGATTGGTTAAAAACCCTAATTGGACAAGAATAGGCCTAGGGAGGATGACAATGACCTAATTGATCATCCAATGACACAAACACACCTATTGGATGCACAAGATTGGTTAAAAACCCTAATTGGACAAGAATATGCCTAGGGAGGACGAAAATGACCTAATTGATCTTCCAATGACACAAACACACCTATTGGATGCACAAGATTGGTTAAAAACCCTAATTGGACAAGAATAAGGCTAGGGAGGACGAAAATGACCTAATTGATCATCCAATGACACAAACACACCTATTGGATGCACAAGATTGGTTAAAAAC
Organism: Cicer pinnatifidum; assembly: GCA_037974775.1. Lineage (NCBI taxonomy): Eukaryota > Viridiplantae > Streptophyta > Magnoliopsida > Fabales > Fabaceae > Cicer > Cicer pinnatifidum. The sequence goes on from JBBPBR010000074.1 coordinate 50,599, forward strand.
CCTAATTAAACAAGAATATGCCTAGGGAGGACGAATATGACCTAAATGTTAATTCGATGACAAAAACAAACTTATTAGATGCACAACATTGGTTAAAAACGCTAATTGGACAAGAATAAGCCTAGGGAGGACGAAAATGACCTAATTGATCATCCAATGACACAAACACACCTATTGGATGCACAAGATTGGTTAAAAACCCTAATTGGACAAGAATATGCCTAGGGAGGACGAAAATGACCTAATTGATCATCCAATGACACAAACACACCTATTGGATGCACAAGATTGGTTAAAAACCCTAATTATACAAGAATATGCCTAGGGAGGTGGAAAATGACCTAATTGATCATTCAATGACACAAACAAAGTTATTGGATGCACAAGATTGGTTAAAAACCCTAATTGGACAAGAATATGCCTAGGGAGGACGAAAATGACCTAATTGATCATCCAATGACACAAACACACCAATTGGGTGCACAAGATTGGTTAAAAACCCTAATTGGACAAGAATAAGCCTAGGGAGGACGAAAATTTCCTAGATATTAATTCAATGACACAAACAAACTTATTGGATGCACAAGATTGGTTAAAAACACTAATTGGACAAGAATAAGCCTAGGGAGGACGACAATGACCTAATTGATTATCCAATGACACAAACACACCTATTGGATGCACAAGATTGGTTAAAAACCCTAATTGGACAAGAATAGGCCTAGGGAGGATGACAATGACCTAATTGATCATCCAATGACACAAACACACCTATTGGATGCACAAGATTGGTTAAAAACCCTAATTGGACAAGAATATGCCTAGGGAGGACGAATATGACCTAAATGTTAATTCAATGACAAAAACGAACTTATTGGATGCACAACATTGGTTAAAAACCCATATTGGACAAGAATATGCCTAAAGAGGACGAAAATGACCTAAATATTAATTCAATGACACAAACAAACTTATTGGATGCACAAGATTGGTTAAAAACGCTAATTGGACAAGAATAAGCCTAGGGAAGACGAAAATGACCTAATTGATCATCCAATGACACAAACACACCTATTGGATGCACAAGATTGGTTAAAAACCCTAATTGGACAAGAATAAGCCTAGGGAGGAAGAAAATGACCTAATTGATCATCCAACGACACAAACACACCAATTGGATGCACAAGATTGGTTTAAAACCCTAATTGGACAAGAATAAGCCTAGGGAGGACGAAAATGACTTAATTTATCATCCAATTACACAAACACACCTATTGGATGCACAAGATTAGTTAAAAACCCTAGTTGGACAAGAATATGCCTAGGGAGGACGAAAATGACCTAATTGATCATCCAATGACACAAACACACCTATTGGATGCACAAGATTGGTTAAAAACCCTAATTGGACAAGAATAAGCCTAGGGAGGACGAAAATGACCTAATTGATCATCCAATGACACAAACACACCTATTGGATGCACAAGATTGGTTAAAAACCCTAGTTGGTCAAGAATAAGCCTAGGGAGGACGAAAATGACCTAAATATTAATTCAATGACACAAACAAAGTTATTGGATGCACAAGATTGGTTAAAAACCCTAATTGGAAGAGAATAAGCCTAGGGAGGACGAAAATGACCTAATTGATCATCCAATGACACAAACACACCTATTGGATGCACAAGATTGGTTAAAAACCCTAATTCGACAAGAATATGCCTAAGGAGGACGAAAATGACCTAAATATTAATTCGATGACACAAACAAAGTTATTGGATGCACAAGATTGGTTAAAAACCCTAATTGGACAAGAATAAGCCTTGGGATGACGAAAATAACCTAATTGATCATCCAATGACACAAACACACCTATTGGATGCACAAGATTGGTTAAAAACCCTAATTGGACAAGAAAATGCCTAGGGAGGACGAAAATGACCTAAATGTAAATCCAATGACACAAATGACCTTATTGGATGCACAAGATTGCTTAAAACCCCTAATTGGACAAGAATAAGCCTAGGGAGGACGAAAATGACCTAAATGTTAATCCAATGAAACAACTCAACTTATTGGATGCACAAGATTGGTTAAAAACCCTAATTGGACAAGAATAAGCCTAGGGAGGACGAAAATGACCTAATTGATCATCCAATGACACAAACACACCTATTGGATGCACAAGATTGGTTAAAAACCCTAATTGGACAAGAATAAGCCTAGGGAGGACGAAAATGACCTAATTGATCATCCAATGACACAAACACACCTATTGGATGCACAAGATTGGTTAAAAACCCTAATTGGACAAGAATAAGCCTAGGGAGGACGAAAATGACCTAATTGATCATCCAATGACACAAACACACCTATTGGATGCACAAGATTGGTTTAAAACCCTAGTTGATCAAGAATATGCCTAGGAAGGACGAAAATGACCTAATTGATCATCCAATGACACAAATGAACTTATTGGATGCACAAGATTGGTTAAAAACCCTAATTGGACAAGAATAAGCCTAGGGAGGACGAAAATGACCTAATTGATCATCCAATGACACAAACACACCTATTGGATGCACAAGATTGGTTAAAAACCCTAATTGGACAAGAATAAGCCTAGGGAGGACGAAAATGACCTAATTGATCATCCAATGACACAAACACACCTATTGGATGCACAAGATTGGTTAAAAACCCTAATTGGACAAGAATAAGCCTAGGGAGGACGAAAATGACCTAATTGATCATCCAATGACACAAACACATCTATTGGAAGCACAAGATTGGTTAGAAACCCTAGTTGGACAAGAATATGCCTAGGGAGGACGAAAATGACCTAATTGATCATCCAATGACACAAATGAACTTATTGGATGCACAAGATTGCTTAAAAACCCTAATTGGACAAAAATAAGCATAGAAAGGACGAAAATGACCTAATTGATCATCCAATGACACAAACACACCTATTGGATGCACAAGATTGGTTAAAAACCCTAATTGGACAAGAATAAGCCTAGGGAGGACGAAAATGACCTAATTGATCATCCAATGACACAAACACACCTATTGGATGCACAAGATTGGTTAAAAACCCTAATTGGACAAGAATAAGCCTAGGGAGGACGAAAATGACCTAATTGATCATCCAATGACACAAACACACCTATTGGATGCACAAGATTGGTTAAAAACCCTAATTGGACAAGAATATGCCTAGGGAGGACGAAAATGACCTAATTGATCTTCCAATGACACAAATGAACTTATTGGACGCACAAGATTGGTTAAAAACCCTAGTTGGACAAGAATAAGCCTAGGGAGGACGAAAATGACCTAATTGATCATCCAATGACACAAACACACCTATTGGATGCACAAGATTGGTTAAAAACCCTAATTGGACAAGAATAAGCCTAGGGAGGACGAAAATGACCTAGTTGATCATCCATTGCCACAAACACACTTATTGGATGCACAAGATTGGTTAAAAACCCAAATTGGACATGAATAAGTCTAGGGAGGACGAAAATGACCTAATTGATCATCCAATGACACAAACACACCTATTGGATGCACAAGATTGGTTAAAAACCCTAATTGGACAAGAATAAGCCTAGGGAGGACGAAAATGACCTAATTGATCATCCAATGACACAAACACACCTATTGGATGCACAAGATTGGTTAAAAACCCTAATTGGACAAGAATACGCCTAGCGAGGACGAAAATGACCTAATTGATCATCCAATGACACAAACACACCTATTGGATGCACAAGATTGGTTAAAAACCCTAATTGGACAAGAATATGCCTAGGGAGGACGAAAATGACCTAATTGATCATCCAATGACACAAACACACCTATTGGATGCACAAGATTGGTTAAAAACCCTAATTGGACAAGAATATGCCTAGGGAGGACGAAAATGACCTAATTGATCATCCAATGACACAAATGAACTTATCGGATGCACACGATTAGTTAAAAACCCTAATTGGACAAGAATATGCATAGGGAGGAAGAAAATAACCTAATTGATCATCCAATGACACAAACACACCTATTGGATGCACAAGATTGGTTAAAAACCCTAATTGGACAAGAATATGCCTAGGGAGGACGAAAATGACCTAATTGATCATCCAATGACACAAACACACCTATTGGATGCACAAGATTGGTTAAAAACCCTAATTGGACAAGAATATGCCTAGGGAGGACGAAAATGACCTAATTGATCATCCAATGACTCAAACACACCTATTGGATGCATAAGATTCGTTAAAAACCCTAATTGGACAAGAATATGCCTAGGGAGGACGAAAATGACCTAATTGATCATCCAATGACACAAAAACACCTATTGGATGCACAAGATTGGTTAAAAACCCTAATTGGACAAGAATAAGCCTAGGGAGGACGAAAATGACCTAAATGTTAATCCAATGACACAACTCAACTTATTGGATGCACAAGATTGGTTAAAAACCCTAATTGGACAAGAATAAGCCTAGGGAGGACCAAAATGACCTAATTGATCATCCAATGACACAAACACACCTATTGGAATCACAAGATTGATTAAAAACCCTAATTGGACAAGAGTATGCCTAGGGAGGACGAAAATGACCTAAATATTAATTCAATGACACAAACAAACTTATCGGATGCACAAGAATTGGTTAAAAACCCTAATTGGACAAGAATAACCCTAGGGACGACGAAAATGACCTAATTGATCATCCAATGACACAAACACACCTATTGGATGCACAAGATTGGTTAAAAACCCTAATTGGACAAGAATAAGCCTATGGAGGACGAAAATGACCTAATTGATCATCCATTGCCACAAACACACCTAATGGATGCACAAGTTTGGTTAAAAACCCTAATTGGACAAGAATATGCCTAGGGAGGACATAAATGACCTAATTGATCATCCAATGACACAAACACACCTATTGGATGCACAAGATTGGTTAAAAACCCTAATTGGACAAGAATATGCCTAGGGAGGACGAAAATGACCTAAATGTTAATCCAATGACACAAATGAACTTATTGGATGCACAAGATTGGCTAAAAACCCTAATTGGACAAGAATAAGCCTAGGAAGGACGAAAATGACCTAATTGATCATCCAATGACACAAACACACCTATTGGATGCACAAGATTGGTTAAAAACCCTAATTGGACAAGAATAAGCCTAGGGAGGACGAAAATGACCTAATTGATCATCCAATGACACAAACACACCTATTGGATGCACAAGATTGGTTAAAAACCCTAATTGGACAAGAATATGCCTAGGGAGGACGAAAATGACCTAATTGATCATCCAATGACACAAATGAACTTATTGGATGCACAAGATTAGTTAAAAACCCTAATTGGAAAAGAATTAGCCTAGGGATGACGGAAATAACCTAATTGATCATCCAATGACACAAACACACCTATTAGATGCACAAGATTGGTCTAAAACTCTAATTGGACAAGAATATGCCTAGGGAGGACGAAAATGACCTAAATGTTAATCCAATGACACAAATGAACTTATTGGATGCACAAGATTGGTTAAAACCCTAATTGGACAAGAATAAGCCTAGGGAGGACGAAAATGACCTAAATGTTAATCCAATGACACAACTCAACTTATTGGATGCACAAGATTGGTTAAAAACCCTAATTGGGCAAGAATAAGCCTAGGGAGAACGAAAATGACCTAATTGATCATCCAAAGACACAAACACACCTATTGGATGCACAAGATTGGTTAAAAACCCTAATTGGACAAGAATAAGACTAGGGAGGATGAAAATGACCTAATTGATCATCCAATGACACAGACACACCTATTGGATGCACAAGATTGGTTAAAAACCCTAATTGGACAAGAATAAGCCTAGGGAGGACGAAAATGACCTAATTGATCATCCAATGACACAAACACACCTATTGGATGCACAAGATTGGTTAAAAACCCTAATTGGACAAGAATATGCCTAGGGAGGACGAAAATGACCTAATTGATCATCCAATGACACAAATGAACTTATTGGATGCACAAGATTAGTTAAAAACCCTAATTGGACAAGAATATGCCTAGGGAGGACGAAAATGACCTAATTGATCATCCAATGACATAAACACACGTATTGGATGCACAAGATTGGTTAAAAACCCTAATTGGACAAGAATATGCCTAGGGAGGACGAAAATGACCTAATTGATCATCCAATGACACAAATGAACTTATTGGATGCACAAGATTAGTTAAAAACCCTAATTGGACAAGAATATGCCTAGGGAGGACGAAAATAACCTAATTGATCATCCAATGACACAAACACACCTATTGGATGCACAAGATTGGTTAAAAACCCTAATTGGACAAGAATTTGCCTAGGGAGGACGAAAATGACCAAATTAATCATCCAATGACACAAACACACCTATTGGATGCACAAGATCGGTTAAAAACCCTAATGGGACAAGAATAAGCCTAGGGAGGACGAAAATGACCTAATTGATCATCCAATGACACAAACACACCTATTGGATGCACAAGATTGGTTAAAAACCCTAATTGGACAAGAATATGCCTAGGGAGGACGAAAATGACCTAATTGATCATCCAATGACACAAATGAACGTATTGGATGCACAAGATTAGTTAAAAAGCCTAATTGGACAAGAATATGCTTAGGGAGGACGAAAATAACCTAATTGATCATCCAATGACACAAACACACCTATTGGATGCACAAGATTGGTTAAAAACCCTAATTGGACAAGAATATGCCTAGGGAGGACGAAAATGACCTAATTGATCATCCAATGACACAAACACACCTATTGGATGCACAAGATTGGTTAAAAACCCTAATTGGACAAGAATATGCCTAGGGAGGACGAAAATGACCTAATTGATCTTCCAATGACACAAACACACCTGTTGGATGCACAAGATTGGTTAAAAACCCTAATTGGACAAGAATAAGCCAAGGGAGGACGAAAATGACCTAATTGATCATCCAATGACACAAACACACCTATTGAATGCACAAGATTGGTTAAAAACCCTAATTGGACAAGAATAAGCCTAGGGAGGACGAAAATGACCTAATTGATTATCCAATAACACAAACACACCTATTGGATGCACAAGATTGGTTAAAAACCCGAATTGGACAAGAATAAGCCTAGGGAGGACGAAAATGGCCTAATTGATCCTCCAATGACACAAACACACCTATTGGATGCACAAGATTGGTTAAAAACCCTAATTGGACAAGAATATGACTAGGGAGGACGAAAATGACCTAATTGATCATCCAATGACACAAACACACCTATTGGATGCACAAGATTGGTTAAAAACCCTAATTGGACAAGAATATGCCTAGGGAGGACGAATATGACCTAAATGTTAATTCAATGACAAAAACGAACTTATTGGATGCACAACATTGGTTAAAAACCCATATTGGACAAGAATATGCCTAAAGAGGACGAAAATGACCTAAATATTAATTCAATGACACAAACAAACTTATTGGATGCACAAGTTTGGTTAAAAACGCTAATTGGACAAGAATAAGCCTAGGGAAGACGAAAATGACCTAATTGATCATCCAATGACACAAACACACCTATTGGATGCACAAGATTGGTTAAAAACCCTAATTGGACAAGAATATGCCTAGGGAGGACGAAAATGACCTAATTGATCTTCCAATGACACAAACACACCTATTGGATGCACAACATTGGTTAAAAACCCTAATTGGACAAGAATAAGCCTAGGGAGGACGAAAATGACCTAATTGATCATCCAATGACACAAACACACCTATTGGATGCACAAGATTGGTTAAAAACCCTAATTGGACAAGAATATGCCTAGGGAGGACGAAAATGACCTAAATGTTAATCCAATGACACAACTCAACCTATTGGATGCACAAGATTGGTTAAAAACCCTAATTGGACAAGAATAAGCCTAGGGAGGACGATAAATGACCTAATTGATCATCCAATGACACAAACACACCTATTGGATGCACAAGATTGGTTAAAAACCCTAATTGGACAAGAATAAGCCTAGGGAGGACGAAAATGACCTAATTGATCATCCAATGACACAAACACACCTATTGGATGCACAAGATTGGTTAAAAACCCTAATTGGACAAGAATAAGCCTAGGGAGGACGAAAATGACCTAATTGATCATCCAATGACACAAACACACCTATTGGATGCACAAGATTGGTTAAAAACCCTAATTGGACAAGAATAAGCCTAGGGAGGACGAAAATGACCTAATTGATCATCCAATGACACAAACACACCTATTGGATGCACAAGATTGGTTTAAAACCCTAGTTGATCAAGAATATGCCTAGGAAGGACGAAAATGACCTAATTGATCATCCAATGACACAAATGAACTTATTGGATGCACAAGATTGGTTAAAAACCCTAATTGGACAAGAATAAGCCTAGGGAGGACGAAAATGACCTAATTGATCATCCAATGACACAAACACACCTATTGGATGCACAAGATTGGTTAAAAACCCTAATTGGACAAGAATAAGCCTAGGGAGGACGAAAATGACCTAATTGATCATCCAATGACACAAACACACCTATTGGATGCACAAGATTGGTTAAAAACCCTAATTGGACAAGAATAAGCCTAGGGAGGACGAAAATGACCTAATTGATCATCCAATGACACAAACACATCTATTGGAAGCACAAGATTGGTTAGAAACCCTAGTTGGACAAGAATATGCCTAGGGAGGACGAAAATGACCTAATTGATCATCCAATGACACAAATGAACTTATTGGATGCACAAGATTGCTTAAAAACCCTAATTGGACAAAAATAAGCATAGAAAGGACGAAAATGACCTAATTGATCATCCAATGACACAAACACACCTATTGGATGCACAAGATTGGTTAAAAACCCTAATTGGACAAGAATAAGCCTAGGGAGGACGAAAATGACCTAATTGATCATCCAATGACACAAACACACCTATTGGATGCACAAGATTGGTTAAAAACCCTAATTGGACAAGAATAAGCCTAGGGAGGACGAAAATGACCTAATTGATCATCCAATGACACAAACACACCTATTGGATGCACAAGATTGGTTAAAAACCCTAATTGGACAAGAATATGCCAAGGGAGGACGAAAATGACCTAAATATTAATTCAATGACATAAAGAAACTTTTTGGATGCACAAGATTGGTTAAAAACCCTAATTGGACCAGAATAAGCCTAGGGAGGACGAAAATGACCTAATTGATCATCCAATGACATAAACAAAGTTATTGGATGCACAAGATTGGTTAAAAACCCTAATTGGACAAGAATAAGCCTAGGGAGGAAGAAAATGACCTAATTGATCATCCAATGACACAAACACACCTATTGGATGCACAAGATTGGTTAAAAACCCTAATTGGACAAGAATAAGCCTAGGGAGGACGAAAATGACCTAATTGATCATCCAATGACACAAACACACCTATTGGATGCACAAGATTGGTTAAAAACCCTAATTGGACAAGAATATGCCTAGGGAGGATGAAAATGACCTAATTGATCATCCAATGAACCAAACACACCTATTGGATGCACAAGATTGGTTAAAAACCCGAATTTGGACAAGAATATGCCTAGGGAGGACGAAAATGACCTAATTGATCATCCAATGACACAAACACACCTATTGGATGCACAAGATTGGTTAAAAACCCTAATTGGACAAGAATAAGCCTAGGGAGGACGAAAATGACCTAATTGATCATCCAATGACACAAACACACCTATTGGATGCACAAGATTGGTTAGAAACCCTAATTGGACAAGAATAAGCCTAGGGAGGACAAAAATGAACTAATTGATCATCCAATGACACAAACACACCTATTGGATGCACAAGATTGGTTAAAAACCCTAATTGGACAAGAATAAGCCTAGGGAGGACGAAAATGACCTAATTGATCATCCAATGACACAAACACACCTATTGGATGCACAAGATTGGTTAAAAACCCTAATTGGACAAGAATAAGCCTAGGGAGGACGAAAATGACCTAATTGATCATCCAATGACACAAACACGCCTATTGTATGCACAAGATTGGTTAAAAACCATAGTTGGACAAGAACATGCCTAGGGAGGACCAAAATGACCTAATTGATCATCCAATGACACTAATGAACTTATTGGATGCACAAGATTGGTTAAAAACCCTAATTGGACAAGAATAAGCCTAGGGAGGACGAAAATGACCTAATTGATCATCCAATGACACAAACACACCTATTGGATGCACAAGATTGGTTAAAAACCCTAATTGGACAAGAATATGCCTAGGGAGGACGAAAATGACCTAATTGATCACCCAATGACACAAACACACCTATTGAATGCACAAGATTGGTTAAAAACCCTAATTGGACAAGAATAAGCCTTGGGAGGACGAAAATGACCTAATTGATCATCCAATGACACAAACACGCCTATTGTATGCACAAGATTGGTTAAAAACCATAGTTGGACAAGAACATGCCTAGGGAGGACCAAAATGACCTAATTGATCATCCAATGACACTAATGAACTTATTGGATGCACAAGATTGGTTAAAAACCCTAATTGGACAAGAATAAGCCTAGGGAGGACGAAAATGACCTAATTGATCATCCAATGACACAAACACACCTATTGGATGGACAAGATTGATTAAAAACCCTAATTGGACAAGAATATGCCTAGGGAGGACGAAAATGACCTAATTGATCATCCAATGACACAAACACACCTATTGGATGCACAAGATTGGTTAAAAACCCTAATTGGACAAGAATATGCCTAGGGAGGACGAATATGAACTAAATGTTAATCCAAGAACACAAATGAACTTATTGGATGCACAAGATTGGTTAAAAACCCTAATTGGACAAGAATAAGCCTAGGGAGAACGAAAATGACCTAATTGATCATCCAATGACACAAACACACCTATTGGATGCACAAGATTGGTTTAAAACCCTAGTTGGACAAGAATATGCCTAGGGAGGACGAAAATGACCTAATTGATCATCCAATGACACAAACAAAGTTATTGGATGCACAAGATTGGTTAAAAACCCTAATTGGACAAGAATAAGCCTAGGGAGGACGAAAATGACCTAATTGATCATCCAATGACACAAACACACCTATTGGATGCACAAGATTGGTTAAAAACCCTAATTGGACAAGAATAAGCCTAGGGAGGACGAAAATGACCAAATTGATCATCCAATGACACAAACACACCTATTGGATGCACAAGATTGGTTAAAAACCCTAATTGGACAAGAATAAACCTAAGGAGGACGAAAATGACCTAATTGATCATCCAATGACACAAACACACCTATTGGATGCACAAGATTGGTTAAAAACCCTAATTGGACAAGAATATGCCTAGGGAGGACGAAAATGACCTAAATATTAATTTAATGACACAAACAATGTTATTGGATGCACAAGATTGGTTAAAAACCCTAATTGGACAAGAATAAGCCTAGGGAGGACGAAAATGACCTAATTGATCATCCAATGACACAAACACACCTATTGGATGCACAAGATTGGTTAAAAACCCTAATTGGACAAGAATATGCCTAGCGAGGACGAAAATGACCTAAATATTAATTCAATGACACAAACAAAGTTATTGGATGCACAAGATTGGTTAAAAACCCTAATTGGACAAGAATAAGCCTAGGGAGGACGAAAATGACCTAATTGATCATCCAATGACACAAACACACCTATTGGATGCACAAGATTGGTTAAAAACCCTAATTGGACAAGAATAAGCCTAGAGAGGACCAAAATGACCTAATTGATCATCCAATGACACAAGCACACCTATTGGATACACAAGATTGGTTAAAAACCATAATTGGACAAGAATATGCCTAGGGAGGACGAAAATGACCTAAATGTTAATCCAATGACACAAATGAACTTATTGGATGCACAAGATTGGTTAAAAACCCTAATTGGACAAGAATAAGCCTAGGGAGGACGAAAATGACCTAATTGATCATCCAATGACACAAACACACCTATTGGATGCACAAGATTGGTTAAAAACCCTAATTGGAAAAGAATATACCTAGGGAGGAGGAAAATGACCTAAATATTAATTCAATGACACAAACAAAGTTATTGGATGCACAAGATTGGTTAAAAACCGTAATTGGACAAGAATAAGCCTAGGGAGGACGAAAATGACCTAATTGATCATCCAATGACACAAACACACCTATTGGATGCACAAGATTGGTTTAAAACCCTAATTGGACAAGAATACGTCTAGGGAGGACGAAAATGACCTAAATATGAATTCAATGACACAAACAAACTTATTGGATGCACAAGATTGGTTAAAAACCCTAATTGGACAAGAATAAGCCTAGGGAGGACGAAAATGACCTAAATGTTAATCCAATGACACAAACTCACCTATTGGATGCACAAGATTGGTTAAAAACCCTAATTGGACAAGAATAAGCCGAGGGAGGACGAAAATAACCTAATTGATCATCCAATGACACAAACACACCTATTGGATGCACAAGATTGGTTAAAAACCCTAAGCTTAGGGAGGACGAAAATGACCTAATTGATCATCCAAAGACACAAACACACCTATTGGATGCACAAGATTGGTTAAAAACCCTAGTTGGACAAGAATATGCCTAGGGAGGACGAAAATGACCTAACTGATCATCCAATGACACAAATGAACTTATTGGATGCACAAGATTGGTTAAAAACCCTAATTGGACCAGAATAAGCCTAAGGAGGACGAAAATGACCTAATTGATCATCCAATGACACAAACACACCTATTGGATGCACAAGATTGGTTAAAAACCCTAATTGGACAAGAATAAGCCTAGGGAGGACGAAAATGACCTAATTGATCATCCAATGACACAAACACACCTATTGGATGCACAAGATTGGTTAAAAACCCTAATTGGACAAGAATATGCCTAGGGAGGACGAAAATGACCTAAATATTAATTCAATGACACAAACAAAGTTATTGGATGCACAAGATTGATTAAAAACCCTAATTTGACAAGAATAAGTCTAGGTAGGACGAAAATGACCTAATTGATCATCCAATGACACAAACACACCTATTGGATGCACAAGATTGGTTTAAAACCCTAATTGGACAAGAATAAGCATAGGGAGGACGAAAACGACCTAATTGATCATCCAATGACACAAACACACCTATTGGATGCACAAGATTGGTTAAAAACCCTAATTGGACAAGAATAAGCCTAGGGAGGACGAAAATGACCTAATTGATCATCCAATGACACAAACACACCTATTGGATGCACAAGATTGGTTAAAAACCCTAATTGGACAAGAATATGCCTAGGGAGGACGAAAATGACCTAAATATTAATTCAATGACACAAACAAAGTTATTGGATGCACAAGATTGGTTAAATACCCTAATTGGACAAGAATAAGCCTAGGGAGGACGAAAATGACCTAATTGATCATCCAATGACACAAATGAACTTATTGGATGCACAAGATTGGTTAAAAACCCTAATTGGACAAGAATAAGCCTAGGGAGGACGAAAATGACCTAATTGATCATCCAATGACACAAACACACCTATTGGATGCACAAGATTGGTTAAAAACCCTAATTGGACAAGAATAAGCCTAGGGAGGACGAAAATGACCTAATTGATCATCCAATGACACAAACACACCTATTGGATGCACAAGATTGGTTAAAAACCCTAATTGGACAAGATGATGCCTAGGGAGGACGAAAATGAACTAAATATTAATTCAATGACACAAACAAACTTATTGGATGCACAAGATTGGTTAAAAACCCTAATTGGACAAGAATAAGCCTAGGGAGGACGAAAATGAGCAAATTGATCATCCAATGACACAAACACACCTATTGGATGCACAAGATTGGTTAAAAACCCTAATTGGACAAGAATAAGCCTAGGGAGGACGAAAATGACCTAATTGATCATCCAATGACACAAACACACCTATTGGATGCACAAGATTGGTTAAAAACCCTAATTGGACAAGAATAAGCCTAGGGAGGACGAAAATGACCTAATTGATCATCCAATGACACAAACACACCTATTGGATGCACAAGATTGGTTAAAAACCCTAATTGGTAAAGAATATGCCTAGGGAGGACGAAAATGACCTAAATGTTAATCCAATGACACAAATGAACTTATTGGATGCACAAGATTGGTTAAAAACCCTAATTGGACAAGAATAAGCCTAGGGAGGACGAAAATGACCTAAATGTTAATCCAATGACACAGCTCAACTTATTGGATGCACAAGATTGGTTAAAAACCCTAATTGGACAAGAATAAGCCTATGGAGGACGAAAATGACCCAAATGTTAATCCAATGACACAACTCAACTTATTGGATGCACAAGATTGGTTAAAAACCCTAATTTGACAAGAATATGCCTAGGGAGGACGAAAAAGACCTAATTGATCGTCCAATGACACAAACACACCTATTGGATGCACAAGATTGGTTAAAAACCCTAATTGGACAAGAATAAGCCTAGGGAGGACGAAAATGACCTAATTGATCATCCAATGACACAAACACACCTATTGGATGCACAAGATTGGTTAAAAACCCTAATTGGACAAGAATAAGCCTAGGGAGGACGAAAATGACCTAATTGATCATCCATTGCCACAAACACACCAATTGGATGCACAAGATTGGTTAAAAACCCTAATTGGACAAGAATATGCCTAGGGAGGACGAAAATGACCTAATTGATCATCCAATGACACAAACACACCTATTGGATGCACAAGATTGGTTAAAAACCCTAATTGGACAAGAATATGGTTAGGGGGGACGAAAATGAGCTAAATATTAATTCAATGACACAAACAAACTTGTTGGATGCACAAGATTGGTTAAAAACCCTAATTGGACAAGAATAAGCCTAGGGAGGACCAAAATGACCTAATTGATTATCCAATGACTCAAACACACCTATTGGAAGCACAAGATTGGTTAAAAACCCTAATTGGACAAGAATATGCCTAGGGAGGACGAAAATGACCTAAATGTTAATCCAATGACACAAATGAACTTATTGGATGCACAAGATTGGTTAAAAACCCTAATTGGACAAGAATAAGCCTAGGGAGGAGAAAACGACCAAATTGATCATCCAATGCCACAAACACACCTATTGGATGCACAAGATTGGTTAAAAACCCTAATTGGACAAGAATATGCCTAGGGAGGACGAAAATGAGCTAAATAATATTTCAATGACACAAACAAAGTAATTGGATGCACAAGATTGGTTAAAAACCCTAATTGGACAAGAATAAGCCTAGGGAGGACGAAAATGACCTAATTGATCATCCAATGACACAAACACTCCTATTGGATGCACAAGATTGGTTAAAAACCCTAATTGGACAAGAATATGCCTAGGGAGGACGAAAATGACCAAATTGATCATCCAATGCCACAAACACACCTATTGGATGCACAAGATTGGTTAAAAATCCTAATTGGACAAGAATAAGCCTAGGGAGGACGAAAATGACCTAATTGATCATCCATTGCCACAAACACACCTATTGGATGCACAAGATTGGTTAAAAACCCTAATTGGACAAGAATAAGCCTAGGGAGGACGAAAAGGACCTAAATGTTAATCCAATGACACAACTCAACTTATTGGATGCACAAGATTGGTTAAACACCTTAATTGGACAAGAATAAGCCTAGGGAGGACGAAAATGACCTAAATGTTAATCCAATGAGACAAATCAATTTATTGGATGCACAAGATTGGTTAAAAACCCTAATTGGACAAGAATAAGCCTAGGGAGGACGAAAATGACCTAATTGATCATCCAATGACACAAACACACCTATTGGATGCACAAGATTCGTTAAAAACCCTAATTGGACAAGAATATGCCTAGGGAGGACAAAAATTACCTAATTGATCATCCAATGACACAAACACACCTATTGGATGCACTAGATTGGTTAAAAATCCTAATTGGACAAGAATATGCCTAGGGAGGACGAAAATGACCTAATTGATCATCCAATGACACAAACACACCTATTAGATGCACAAGATTGGTTAAAAACCCTAATCGGACAAGAATATGCCTAGGGAGGACGAAAATGACCTAATTGATCATCCAATGACACAAACACACCTATTGGATGCACAAGATTGGTTAAAAACCCTAATTGGACAAGAATATGCCTAGGGAGGACGAAAATGACCTAATTGATCATCCAATGACACAAACACACCTATTGGATGCAGAAGATTGGTTAAAAACCCTAATTGGACAATAATATGCGTAGGGAGGACGAAAATGACCTAAATATTAATTCAATGACACAAACAAACTTATTGGATTCACAAGATTGGTTAAAAACCCTAATTGGGCAAGAATAGGCCTAGGGAGGACGAAAATGACCTAATTGATCATCCAATGACACAAACACACCTATTGGATGCACAAGATTGGTTAAAAACCCTAATTGGACAAGAATAAGCCTAGGGAGGACGAAAATGACCTAATTGATCATCCAATGACACAAACACACCTATTGGATGCACAAGATTGGTTAAAAACCCTAATTGGACAAGAATATGCCTAGGGAGGACGAAAATGACCTAATTGATCATCCAATAATACAAACACACCTATTGGATGCACAAGATTGGTTAAAAACCCTAGTTGGACAAGAACATGCCTAGGGAGGACGAAAATGACCTAATTGATCATCCAATGACACAAAAACTCCTATTGGATGCACAAGATTGGTTAAAAACACTAATTGGACAAGAATAAGCCTAGGGAAGACGAATATGACCTAAATGTTAATCCAATAACACAAATGAACTTATTGGATGCACAAGATTGGTAAAAAACCCTAATTGGACAAGAATAAGCCTAGGGAGAATGAAAATGACCTAAATGTTAATCCAATGACACAACTCAACTTATTGGATGCACAAGATTGGTTAAAAACCCTAATTGGACAAGAATAAGCCTAGGGAGGACGAAAATAACCTAATTGATCATCCAATGACACAAACACACCTATTGGATGCACAAGATTGGTTAAAACCCCTAATTGGACAAGAATATGCCTAGGGAGGACGAAAATGACCTAAATGTTAATCCAATGACACAAATGAACTTATTGGATCCACAATATTGGTTAAAAACCCTAATTGGACAAGAATAAGCCTAGGGAGGACGAAAATGACCTAATTGATCATCCAATGACACAAACACACCTATTGGATGCACAAGATTGGTTAAAAACCCTAATTGGACAAGAATATGTCTAGGGAGGACGAAAATGACCTAAATATTAATTCAATGACACAAACAAACTTATCGGATGCACAAGATTAGTTAAAAACCATAATTGGACAAGAATAAGCCTAGGGAGGACGAAAATGACCTAATTGATCATCCAATGACACAAACACACCTATTGGATGCACAAGATTGGTTAAAAACCCTAATTGGACAAGAATAAGCCTAGGGAGGACGAAAATGACCTAATTGATCATCCAATGACACAAACACACCTATTGGATGCACAAGATTGGTTAAAAACCCTAATTTGACTAGAATAAGCCTAGGGAGGACGAAAATGACCTAATTGATCATCCATTGCCACAAACACACCTATTGGATGCACAAGAATGGTTAAAAACCCTAATTGGTCAAGAATAAGCCTAGGGAGGACGAAAATGACCTAATTGATCATCCAATGACACAAACACACCTATTGGATGCACAAGATTGGTTAAAAACCCTAATTGGACAAGAATAAGCCTAGGGAGGACGAAAATGACCTAATTGATCATCCAATGACACAAACACACTTATTGGATGAACAAGATTGGTTAAAAACCCTAATTGGACAAGAATAAGCCTAGGGAGGACGAAAATGACCTAATTGATCATCCAATGACACAAACACACCTATTGGATGCACAAGATTGGTTAAAAACCCTAATTGGACAAGAATAAGCCTAGGGAGGACGAAAATGACCTAATTGATCATCCAATGACACAAACACACCAATTGGATGCACAAGATTGGTTAAAAACCCTAGTTGGACAAGAACATGCCTAGGGAGGACGAAAATGACCAAAATATTAATTCAATGACACAAACAAAGTTATTGGATGCACAAGATTGGTTAAAAACCCTAATTGGACAAGAATAAGCCTAGGGAGGACGAAAATGACCTAATTGATCATCCAATGACACAAACACACCTATTGGATGCACAAGATTGGTTAAAAACCCTAATTGGACAAGAATAAGCCTAGGGAGGACGAAAATGACCTAATTGATCATCCAATGACACAAACACACCTATTGGATGCAAAAGATTGGTTAAAAACCCTAATTGGACAAGAATATGCCTAGGGAGGACGAAAATAACCTAAATATATTCAATGACACAAACAAACTTATTGGATGCACAAGATTGGTTAAAAACCCTAATTGGACAAGAATAAGCCTAGGGAGGACAAAAATGACCTAATTGATCATCCAATGACACAACCACACCTATTGGATGCACAAGATTGGTTAAAAACCCTAATTGGACAAGAATATGCCTAGGGAGGACGAAAATGACCTAATTGATCATCCAATGACACAAATGAACTTATTGGATGCACAAGATTAGTTAAAAACCCTAATTGGACAAGAATATGCCTAGGGTGGACGAAAATAACCTAATTGATCATCCAATGACACAAACACATCTATTGGATGCACAAGATTGGTTAAAAAGCCTAATTGGACAAGAATATGCCTAGGGAGGACGAAAATGACCTAAATGTAAATCCAATGACACAAATGAACTTATTGGATGCACAAGATTGGTTAAAAACCCTAATTGGACAAGAATAAGCCTAGGGAGGACAAAAAGGACCTAATTGATCATCCATTGCCACAAACACACCTATTGGGTGCACAAGATTGGTTAAAAACCCTAATTGGACAAGAATAAGCCTAGGGAGGACGAAAATGACCTAATTGATCATCCAATGACACAAACACACCTATTGGATGCACAAGATTGGTTAAAAACCCTAATTGGACAAGAATAAGCCTAGGGAGGACGAAAATGACCTAATTGATCATCCAATGACACAAATGAACTTATTGGATGCACAAGATTTGTTAAAAACCCTAATTGGACAAGAATAAGCCTAGGGAGGACGAAAATAACCTAATTGATCATCCAATGACACAAACACACCTATTGGATGCACAAGATTAGTTAAAAACCCTAATTGGACAAGAATATGCCTAGGGAGGACCAAAATGACCTAAATGTTAATCCAATGACACAAATGAACTTATTGAATGCACAAGATTGGTTAAAAACCGTAATTGGACAAGAATAAGCCTAGGGAGGACGAAAATGACCTAAATGTTAATCCAATGACACAACTCAACTTATTGGATGCACAAGATTGGTTAAAAACCCTAATTGGACAAGAATAAGCCTATGGAGGACGAAAATGACCTAATTGATCATCCAATGACACAAACACACCTATTGGATGCACAAGATTGGTTAAAAACCCTAATTGGACAAGAATAAGCCTAGGGAGGACGAAAATGACCTAATTGATCATCCAATGACACAAACACACCTATTGGATGCACAAGATTGGTTAAAAACTCTAATTGGACAAGAATAAGCCTAGGGAGGACGAAAATAACCTAATTGATCATCCAATGACACAAACACACCTATTGGATGCACAAGATCGGTTAAAAACTCTAATTGGACAAGAATAAGCCTAGGGAGGACGAAAATGATCTAATTGATCATCCAATGACACAAATGAACTTATTGGATGCACAAGATTGGTTAAAAACCCTAATTGGACAAGAATAAGCCTAGGGAGGACGAAAATGACCTAATTGATCATCCAATGACACAAACACACCTATTGCGTGCACAAGATTGGTTAAAAACCCTAATTGGACAAGAATATGCCTAGGGAGGACGAAAATGACCTAAATGTTAATCCAATGACACAAATGAACTTATTGGATGCACAAGATTGGTTAAAAACCCTAATTGGACAAGAATAAGCCTAGGGAGGACGAAAATGACCTAATTGATCATCCAATGACACAAACACACCTATTGGATGCACAAGATTGGTTAAAAACCCTAATTGGACAAGAATAAGCCTAGGGAGGACGAAAATGACCTAATTGATCATCCATTGACACAAACACACCAATTGGATGCACAAGATTCGTTAAAAACCCTAATTGGACAAGAATATGCCTAGGGAGGACGAAAATGACCTAATTGATCATCCAATAACTCAAACACACCTATTGGATGCACAAGATTGGTTAAAAAGCCTAATTGGACAAGAATATGCCTAGGGAGGACGAAAATGAACTAAATGTTAATCCAATGACACAAATGAACTTATTGGATGCACAAGATTGGTTAAAAACCCTAATTGGAGAAGAATAAGCCTAGGGAGGACGAAAATGACCTAATTGATCATCCAATGACACAAACACACCTATTGGATGCACAAGATTGGTTAAAAACCCTAATTGGACAAGAATAAGCCTAGGGAGGACGAAAATGACCTAATTGATCATCCAATGACACAAACACACCTATTGGATGCACAAGATTAGTTAAAAACCATAATTGGACAAGAATAAGCCTAGGGAGGACGAAAATAACCTAATTGATCATCCAATGACACAAACACACCTATTGGATGCACAAGATTGGTTAAAAACCCTAATTGGACAAGAATAAGCCTAGGGAGGACGAAAATGACCTAATTGATCATCCAATGACACAAACACACCTATTGGATGCACAAGATTGGTTAAAAACCCTAATTGGACAAGAATAATCCTAGGGAGGACGAAAATGACCTAATTGATCATCCAATGACACAAATGAACTTATTGGATGCACAAGATTGGTTAAAAACCCTAATTGGACATGAATAAGCCTAGGGAGGACGAAAATGACCTAATTGATCATCCAATGACACAAACACACCTATTGGATGCACTTGATTGGTTAAAAACCCTAATTTGACAAGAATAAGCCTAGGGAGGACGAAAATGACCTAATTGATCATCCAATGACACAAACACACCTATTGGATGCACAAGATTGGTTAAAAACCCTAATTGGACAAGAATATGTCTAGGGAGGACGAAAATGACCTAAGTATTAATTCAATGACACAAACAAACTTATTGGATGCACAAGATTGGTTAAAAACCCTAATTGGATAAGAATATGCCTAGGGAGGACGAATATGACATAAATGTGAATCCAATGACACAAATGAACTTATTGGATGCACAAGATTGGTTAAAAACCCTAATTGGACAAGAATAAGCCTAGGGAGAATGAAAATGACCTAAATGTTAATCCAATGACAGAACTCAACTTATTGGATGCACAAGATTGGTTAAAAACCCTAATTGGACAAGAATAAGCCTAGGGAGGACGAAAATGACCTAATTGATCATCCAATGACACAAACACACCTATTGGATGCACAAGATTGGTTAAAAACCCTAATTGGACAAGAATATGCCTAGGGAGGACGAAAATGACCTAAATATTAATTCAATGAAACAAACAAACTTATTGGATACACAAGATTGGTTAAAAACCCTAATTGGACAAGAATAAGCGTAGGGAGGACGACAATGACCTAATTGATCATCCAATGACACAAACACACCTATTGGATGCACAAGATTGGTTAAAAACCCTAATTGGACAAGAATATGCTTAGGGAGGACAAAAATGACCTAATTGTTAATCCAATGACACAAATGAACTTATTGGACGCACAAGATTGGTTAAAAACCCTAATTGAACAAGAATAAGCCTAGGGAGGACGAAAATGACCTAATTGATCATCCAATGACACAAACACACCTATTGGATGCACAAGATTGGTTAATAACCCTAATTGGACAAGAATATGCCTAGGGAGGACGAAAACGACCTAATTGATCATCCAATGACACAAACACACCTATCGGATGCACAAGATTGGTTAAAAACCCTAATTGGACAAGAATATGCCTACGGAGGACGAAAATGACCTAAATATTAATTCAATGACATAAACAAACTTATTGGATGCACAAGATTGGTTAAAAACCCTAATTGGACAAGAATAAGCCTAGGGAGGACGAAAATGACCTAATTGATCATCCAATGACACAAACACACCTATTGGAAGCACAAGATTGGTTAAAAACCCAAATTGGACAAGAATATGCCTAGGGAGGACGAAAATGACCTAAATATTAATTCAATGACACAAACAAACTTATTGGATGCACAAGATTGGTTAAAAACCCTAATTGGACAAGAATAAGCCTAGGGAGGACGAAAATGACCTAATTGATCATCCAATGACACAAACACACCTATTGGATGCACAAGATTGGTTAAAAACCCTAATTGGACAAGAATATGCCTAGGGAGGACGAAAATGACCTAAATATTAATTCAATGACACAAACAAACTTATTGGATGCACAAGACTGGTTAAAAACCCTAATTGGACAAGAATAAGCCTAGGGAGGGCGAAAATGACCTAATTGATCATCCAATGACACAAACACACCTATTGGATGCACAAGATTGGTTAAAAACCCTAATTGGAGAAGAATTAGCCTAGGGAGGACGAAAATGGCCTAATTGATCATCCAATGACACAAACACACCTATTGGATGCACAAGATTGGTTAAAAACGCTAATTGGACAAGAATATGTCTAGGGAGGACGAAAATGACCTAAATATTAATTCAATGACACAAACAAACTTATTGGAGGCACAAGATTGGTTAAAAACCCTAATTGGACAAGAATAAGCCTAGGGAGGACGAAAATGACCTAATTGATCATCCAATGACACAAACACACCTATTGGATGCACAAGATTGGTTAAAAACCCTAATTGGACAAGAATATGCCTAGGGAGGATGAAAATGACCTAATTGATCATCCAATGACACAAAAAAACCTATTGGATGCACAAGATTGGTTAAAAACCGTAATTGGACAAGAATATGCCTAGGGAGGACAAAAATGACCTAAATATTAATTCAATGACACAAACAAACTTATTGGATGCACAAGATTGGTTAAAAACCCTAATTGGACAAGAATAAGTCTAGGGAGGACAAAAATGACCTAATTGATCATCCAATGACACAACCACACCTATTGGATGCACAAGATTGGTTAAAAACCCTAATTGGACAAGAATATGCCAAGGGAGGACGAAAATGACTTAAATGTTACTCCAATAACACAAATGAACTTATTGGATGCACAAGATTGGTTAAAAACACTAATTGGACAAGAATATGCCTAGGGATGACGAAAATGACCAAAATGTTAATCCAATGACACAACTCAACTTATTGGATGCACAAGATTGGTTAAAAACCCTAATTGGACAAGAATAAGCCTAGGGAGGACGAAAATGACCTAATTGATCATCCAATGACACAAACACACCTATTGGATGCACAAGATTGGTTAAAAACCCTAATTGGACAAGAATAAGCCTAGGGAGGACAAAAATGACCTAATTATTCATCCAATGACACAAACACACCTATTGGATGCACAAGATTGGTTAAAAACCCTAATTTAGACAAGAATATGCATAGGGAGGACGAAAATGACCTAAATATTAATTCAATGAAACAAACAAACTTATTGGACGCACAAGATTGGTTAAAAACCCTAATTGGACAAGAATAAGCCTAGGGAGGACGAAAATGACCTAATTGATCATCCAATGACACAAACACACCTATTGGATGCACAAGATTGGTTAAAAACCCTAATTGGACAAGAATAAGCCTAGGGAGGACGAAAATGACCTAATTGATCATCCATTGCCACAAACACACCTATTGGATGCACAACATTGGTTAAAAACCCTAATTGAACAAGAATATGCATAGGGAGGACGAAAATGACCTAAATATTAATTCAATGACACAAACAAACTTGTTGGATGCACAAGATTGGTTAAAAACCCTAATTGGACAAGAATAAGCCTAGGGAGGACGAAAATGACCTAATTGATCATCCAATGACACAAACACACCTATTGGATGCACAAGATTGGTTAAAAACCCTAATTGGACAAGAATAAGCCTAGGGAGGACGAAAATGACCTAATTGATCATCCAATGACACAAACACACCAATTGGATGCACAAGATTGGTTAAAAACCCTAGTTGGACAAGAACATGCCTAGGGAGGACGAAAATGACCAAAATATTAATTCAATGACACAAACAAAGTTATTGGATGCACAAGATTGGTTAAAAACCCTAATTGGACAAGAATAAGCCTAGGGAGGACGAAAATGACCTAATTGATCATCCAATGACACAAACACACCTATTGGATGCACAAGATTGGTTAAAAACCCTAATTGGACAAGAATAAGCCTAGGGAGGACGAAAATGACCTAATTGATCATCCAATGACACAAACACACCTATTGGATGCACAAGATTGGTTAAAAACCCTAATTGGACAAGAATAAGCCTAGGGAGGACGAAAATGACCTAATTGATCATCCAATGACACAAACACATCTATTGGAAGCACAAGATTGGTTAGAAACCCTAGTTGGACAAGAATATGCCTAGGGAGGACGAAAATGACCTAATTGATCATCCAATGACACAAATGAACTTATTGGATGCACAAGATTGCTTAAAAACCCTAATTGGACAAAAATAAGCATAGAAAGGACGAAAATGACCTAATTGATCATCCAATGACACAAACACACCTATTGGATGCACAAGATTGGTTAAAAACCCTAATTGGACAAGAATAAGCCTAGGGAGGACGAAAATGACCTAATTGATCATCCAATGACACAAACACACCTATTGGATGCACAAGATTGGTTAAAAACCCTAATTGGACAAGAATAAGCCTAGGGAGGACGAAAATGACCTAATTGATCATCCAATGACACAAACACACCTATTGGATGCACAAGATTGGTTAAAAACCCTAATTGGACAAGAATATGCTTAGGGTGGACGAAAATGACCTAAATATTAATTCAATGACATAAACAAACTTGTTGGATGCACATGATTGGTTAAAAACCCTAATTGGACAAGAATATGCCTAGGGAGGACGAAAATAACCTAAATATTAATTCAATGACACAAACAAAGTTATTGGATGCACAAGATTGGTTGAAAACCCTAATTGGACAAGAATAAGCCTAGGGAGGACGAAAATGACCTAATTGATCATCCAATGACACAAACACACCTATTGGAAGCACAAGATTGGTTCAAAACCCTAATTGGACAAGAATATGCCTAGGTAGGACGAAAATGACCTAAATGCTAATCCAATGACACAACTCAACTTATTGGATGCACAAGATTGGTTAAAAACCCTAATTGGTCAAGAATAAGCCTAAGGAGGACGAAAATGACCTAATTGATCATCCAATGACACAAACACACCTATTGGATGCACAAGATTGGTTAAAAACCCTAATTGGACAAGAATATGCCTAGGGAGGACGAAAATGACCTAAATGTTAATCCAATGACACAAATGAACTTATTGGATGCACAAGATTAGTTAAAAACCCTAATTGGACAAGAATAAGCCTGGGAAGGACGAAAATGACCTAATTGATCATCCAATGACACAAACACACCTATTGGATGCACAAGATTGGTTAAAAACCCTAATTGGACAAGAATAAGCCTAGGGAGGACGAAAATGACCTAATTGATCATCCAATGACACAAACACACCTATTGGATGCACAAGATTGGTTAAAAACCCTAATTGGACAAGAATATGCCTAGGGAGGACGAAAATGACCTATTTGATCATCCAATGACACAAACACACCGATTGGATGCACAAGATTGGTTTAAAACCCTAGTTGGACAAGAATATGCCTAGGGAGGACGAAAATGATCTAATTGATCATCCAATGACACAAATGAACTTATTGGATGTACAAGATTTGTTAAAAACCCTAATTGGACAAGAATAAGCCTAGGGAGGGCGAAAATGACCTAATTGATCATCCAATGACACAAACACACCTATTGGATGCACAAGATTGGTTAAAAACCCTAATTGGACAAGAATATGCCTAGGGAGGACGAAAATGACCTAAATGTTAATCCAAAGACACAAATGAACTTATTGGATGCACAAGATTGGTTAAAAACCCTAATTGGACAAGAATAAGCCTAGTTAGGACGAAAATGACCTAATTGATCATCCAATGACACAAACACACCTATTGGAAGCACAAGATTGGTTAAAAACCCTAATTGGACAAGAATATGCCTAGGGAGGACGAAAATGACCTAAATGTTAATCCAAAGACACAAATGAACTTATTGGATGCACAAGATTGGTTAAAAACCCTAATGGGACAGGAATAAGCCTAGGGAGGACGAAAATGACCTAATTGATCATCCAATGACACAAACACACCTATTGGATGCACAAGATTCGTTAAAAACCCTAATTGGACAAGAATATACCTAGGGAGGACGAAAATGTTCTAATTGATCATCCAATGGCACAAACACACCTATTGGATGCACAAAATTGGTTAAAAACCCTAATTGGACAAGAATAAGCCTAGGGAGGACGAAAATGACCTAATTGATCATCCAATGACACAAACACACCTATTGGATGCACAAGATTGGTTAAAAACCCTAATTGGACAAGAATAAGCCTAGGGAGGACGAAAATGACCTAATTGATCATCCAATGACACAAACACACCTATTGGAATCACAAGATTGGTTAAAAACCCTAATTGGACAAGAATATGCCTAGGGAGGACGAAAATGACCTAAATGTTAATCCAAAGACACAAATGAACTTATTGGATGTACAAGATTGGTTAAAAACCCTAATTGGACAAGAATAAGCCTAGGGAGGACGAAAATGACCTAATTGATTATCCAATGACACAAACACGACTATTGGATGCACCAGATTGGTTAAAAACCCTAATTGGACAAGAATATGCCTAGGGAGGACGAAAATGACCTAAATATTAATTCAATGACACAAACAAACTTATTGGATGCACAAGATTGGTTAAAAACCCTAATTGGACAAGAATAAGCCTAGGGAGGACGAAAATGACCTAATTGATTATCCAATGACTCAAACACACCTATTGGAAGCACAAGATTGGTTAAAAACCCTAATTGGACAAGAATATGCCTAGGGAGGACGAAAATGACCTAAACGTTAATCCAATGACACAAATGAACTTATTGGATGCACAAGATTGGTTAAAAACCCTAATTGGACAAGAATAAGCCTAGGGAGGACGAAAACGACCAAATTGATCATCCAATGCCACAAACACACCTATTGGATGCACAAGATTGGTTAAAAACCCTAATTGGACAAGAATATGCCTAGGGAGGACGAAAATGAGCTAAATAATACTTCAATGACACAAACAAAGTTATTGGATGCACAAGATAGGTTAAAAACCCTAATTGGACAAGAATAAGCCTAGGGAGGACGAAAATGACCTAATTGACCATCCAATGACACAAACACTCCTATTGGATGCACAAGATTGGTGAAAAACCCTAATTGGACAAGAATATGCCTAGGGAGGACGAAAATGACCTAAATGTAAATCCAATGACACAAATGAACTTATTGGATGCACAAGATTGGTTAAAAACCCTAATTGGACAAGAATAAGCCTAGGGAGGACGAAAAGGACCTAATTGATCATCCAATGACACAAACACACCTATTGGATGCACAAGATTGGTTAAAAACCATAATTGGACAATAATATGCCTAGGGAGGACGAAAATGTCCTAAATATTAATTCAATGACACAAACAAACTTATTGGATGCACAAGATTGGTTAAAAACCCTAATTGGACAAGAATAAACCTAGGGAGGACGAAAATGAATTAATTGATCATCCAATGACACAAACACACCTATTGGATACACAAGATTGGTTAAAAACCCTAATTGGACAAGAATATGCCTAGGGAGGACGAAAATGACCTAAATGTTAATCCAATGACACAAATGAACTTATTGGATGCACAAGATTGGTTAAAAACCCTAATTGGACAAGAATAAGCCTAGGGAGGACGAAAATGACCTAAATGTTAATCCATTGAAACAACTCAATTTATTGGATGCACAAGATTGGTTAAAAACCCTAATTGGACAAGAATAAGCCTAGGGAGGACGAAAATGACCTAATTGATCATCCAATGACACAAACACACCTATTGGATGCACAAGATTGGTTAAAAACCCTAATTGGACAAGAATGTGCCTAGAGAGATCGAAAATGACCTAAATTGATCATCCAATGACACAAACACACCTATTGGATGCACAAGATTGCTTAAAAACCCTAATTGGACAAGAATATGCCTAGGGAGGACGAAAATGACCTAAATGTTAATCCAATGACACAAATGAACTTATTGGATGCACAAGATTGGTTAAAAACCCTAATTGGACAAGAATAAGCCTAGGGAGGACGAAAAGGACCTAAATGTTAATCCAATGACACAACTCAACTTATTGGATGCACAAGATTGGTTAAAAACCCTAATTGGACAAGAATAAGCCTAGGGAGGACGAAAATAACCTAATTGATCATCCAATGACACAAACACACCTATTGGATACACAAGATTGGTTAAAAACCCTAATTGGACAAGAATATGCCTAGAGAGGTCGAAAATGACCTAAATGTTAATCCAATGACACAAATGAACTTATTGGATGCACAAGATTGGTTAAAACCCTAATTGGACAAGAATAAGCATAGGGAGGAGGAAAATGACCTAAATGTTATTCCAATGAAACAACTCAACTTAGTGGATGCACAAGATTGGTTAAACACCCTAATTGGACAAGAATAAGCCCAGGGAGGATGAAAATGACCTAATTGATCATCCAATGACACAAACACACCTATTGGATGCACAAGATTGGTTAAAAACCCTAATTGGACAAGAATAAGCCTAGGGAGGACGAAAAAGACCTAATTGATCATCCATTGCCACAAACACACCAATTGGATGCACAAGATTGGTTAAAAACCCTAATTGGACAAGAATATGCCTAGGGAGGACGAAAATGACCTAATTGATCATCCAATGACACAAACACACCTATTGGATGCACAAGATTGGTTAAAAACCCTAATTGGACAAGAATATGCTTAGGGGGGACGAAAATGAGCTAAATATTAATTCAATGACACAAACAAACTTATTGGATGCACAAGATTGGTTAAAAACCCTAATTGGACAAGAATAAGCCTAGGGAGGACGAAAATGACCTAATTGATTATCCAATGACTCAAACACACCTATTGGAAGCACAAGATTGGTTAAAAACCCTAATTGGACAAGAATATGCCTAGGGAGGACGAAAATGACCTAAATGTTAATCCAATGACACAAATGAACTTATTGGATGCACAATATTGGTTAAAAACCCTAATTGGACAAGAATAAGCCTAGGGAGGACGAAAATGACCTAAACGTTAATCCAATGACACAACTCAACTTATTGGATGCACAAGATTGGTTAAAAACCCTAATTGGGCAAGAATAAGCCTAGGGAGGACGAAAATGACCTAATTGATCATCCAATGACACAAACACACCTATTGGATGCACAAGATTGGTTAAAAACCCTAATTGGACAAGAATAAGCCTAGGGAGGACGAAAATGACCTAATTGATCATCCATTGCCACAAACACACCTATTGGATGAACAAGATTGGTTAAAAACCCTAATTCGACAAGAATATGCCGAGGGAGGACGAAAATGACCTAAATTGATTATCCAATGACACAAACACACCTATTGGATGCACAAGATTGGTTAAAAACCCTAATTGGACAAGAATATACCTAGGGAGGACGAAAATGACCTAAATGTTAATCCAATGACACAAATGAACTTATTGGTTTCACAAGATTGGTTAAAAACCCTAATTGGACAAGAATAAGCCTAGGGAGAACGAAAATGACCTAAATGTTAATCCAATGACACAACTCAACTTATTGGATGCACAAGATTGGTTAAAAACCCTAATTGGACAAGAATAAGTCTAGGGAGGACGAAAATGACCTAATTGATCATCCAATGACACAAACACACCTATTGGATGCACAAGATTGGTTAAAAACCCTAATTGGACAAGAATAAGCCTAGGGAGGAAGAAAATGACCTAATTTATCATCCAATGACACAAACACACCTATTGGATGCACAAGATTGGTTAAAAACCCTAATTGGACAAGAAAAAGCCTAGGGAGGACGAAAATGACCTAATTGATCATCCAATGACACAAACACACCTATTGGATGCACAAGATTCGTTCAGAACCCTAATTGGACAAGAATATGCCTAGGGAGGACGAAAATGACCTAATTGATCATCCAATGACACAAACACACCTATTGGATGCCCAGGATTGGTTAAAAACCCTAATTGGACAAGAATAAGCCTAGGGAGGACGAAAATGACCTAATTGATCATCCAATGACACAAACACACCTATTGGATGCACAAGATTGGTTAAAAACCCTAATTGGACAAGAATATGCCTAGGGAGGACGAAAATGACCTAAATATTAATTCAATGAAACAAACAAACTTATTGGATGCACAAGATTGGTTAAAAACCCTAATTGGAGAAGAATAAGCCTAGGGAGGACGAAAATGACCTAATTGATCATCCAATGACACAGACACACCTATTGGAAGCACAAGATTGATAAAAAACCCTAATTGGACAAGAATATGCCTAGGGAGGACGAAAATGACCTAAATGTTAATCCAATGACACAAATGAACTTATTGGATGCACAAGATTGGTTAAAAACCCTAATTGGACAAGAATAAGCCTAGGGAGGACGAAAATGACCTAAATGTTAATCCAATGACACAGCTCAACTTATTGGATGCACAAGATTGGTTAAAAACCCTAATTGGACAAGAATAAGCCTATGGAGGACGAAAATGACCCAAATGTTAATCCAATGACACAACTCAACTTATTGGATGCACAAGATTGGTTAAAAACCCTAATTTGACAAGAATATGCCTAGGGAGGACGAAAAAGACCTAATTGATCGTCCAATGACACAAACACACCTATTGGATGCACAAGATTGGTTAAAAACCCTAATTGGACAAGAATAAGCCTAGGGAGGACGAAAATGACCTAATTGATCATCCAATGACACAAACACACCTATTGGATGCACAAGATTGGTTAAAAACCCTAATTGGACAAGAATAAGCCTAGGGAGGACGAAAATGACCTAATTGATCATCCATTGCCACAAACACACCTATTGGATGTACAAGATTGGTTAAAAACCCTAATTGGACAAGAATATGCATAAGGAGGACAAAAATGACCTAATTGGTCATCCAATGACACAAACACACCTATTGGATGCACAAGATTGGTTAAAAACCCTAATTGGACAAGAATATGCCTAGGGAGGACGAAAATGACCTAATTGATCATCCAATGACACAAACACACCTATTGGATGCACAAGATTGGTTAAAAACCCTAATTGGACAAGAATATGCCTAGGGAGGACGAAAATGACCTAAATATTAATTCAATGACACAAACAAACTTATCGGATGCACAAGATTGATTAAAAACCCTAATTGGACAAGAATAGGCCTACGGAGGGCGAAAATGACCTAATTGATCATCCAAAGAAACAAACACACCTATTGGATGCACAAGATTGGTTAAAAACCCTAATTGGACAAGAATAAGCCTAGGGAGGACGAAAATGACCTAATTGATCATCCAATGACACAAACACACCTATTGGATGCACAAGATTGGTTAAAAACCCTAATTGGACAAGAATAAGCCTAGGGAGGACGAAAATGACCTAATTGATCATCCAATGACACAAACACACCTATTGGATGCACAAGATTGGTTAAAAACCCTAATTGGACAAGAAGAGGCCTAGGGAGGACGAAAATGACCTAATTGATCATCCAATGACACAAACACACCTATTGGATGCACAAGATTGGTTAAAAACCCTAATTGGACAAGAATAAGCCTAGGGAGGACGAAAATGACCTAATTGATCATCCAATGACACAAACACACCTATTGGATGCACAAGATTGGTTAAAAACCCTAATTGGACAAGAATAAGCCTAGGGAGGACCATAATGACCTAATTGATCATCCAATGACACAAACACACCTATTGGAAGCACCAGATTTGTTAAAAACCCTTGTTGGACAAGAATATGCCTAGGGAGGACAAAAATGACCTAATTGATCATCCAATGACACAAACACAACTATTGGATGCACAAGATTGGTTAAAAACCCTAATTGGACAAGAATATGCCTTGGGAGGACGAAAATGACCTAAATATTAATTCAATGACACAAACAAACTTATTGGATGCACAAGATTGGTTAAAAACCCTAATTGGACAAGAATAAGCCTAGGGAGGACGAAAATGACCTAATTGATCATCCAATGACACAAACACACCTATTGGATGCACAAGATTGGTTAAAAACCCTAATTGGACAAGAATATGCCTTGGGAGGACGAAAATGACCTGAATATTAATTCAATGACACAAACAAACTTATTGGATTCACAAGATTGGTTAAAAACCGTAATTGGACAAGAATAAGCCTAGGGAGGACGAAAATGACCTAATTGATCATCCAATGACACAAACACACCTATTGGATGCACAAGATTGGTTAAAAACCCTAATTGGACAAGAATAAGCCTAGGGAGGACGAAAATGACCTAATTGATCATCCAATGACACAAACACACCTATTGGATGCACAAGATTGGTTAAAAACCCTAATTGGACAAGAATATGCCTAGGGAGGACGAAAATGACCTAATTGATCATCCAATGACACAAACACACCTATTGGATCCACAAGATTGGTTAAAAACCCTAACTGGACAAGAATATGCCTAGGGAGGACGAAAATGACCTAATTGATCATCCAATGACACAAACACACCTATTGGATGCACAAGATTGGATAAAAACCCTAATTGGACAAGAATATGCCTAGGGAGGACGAATATGACCTAAATGTTAATCCAATAACACAAATGAACTTATTGGATGCACAAGATTGGTTAAAAACACTAATTGGACAAGAATAAGCTTAGGGAGAACGAAAATGACAAAAATGTTAATCCAATGACACAACTCAACTTATTGGATGCACAAGATTGGTTAAAAACCCTAATTGGAAAAGAATAAGCCTAGGGAGGACGAAAATGACCTAATTGATCATCCAATGACACAAACACACCTATTGGATGCACAAGATTGGTTAAAAACCCTAATTGGACAAGAATATGCCAAGGGAGGACGAAAATGACCTAAATATTAATTCAATGACACAAACAAAGTTATTGGATGCACAAGATTGGTTAAAAACCCTAATTGGACAAGAACAACCATAGGAGGACATAAATGACCTAATTAATCATCCAATGACAAAAACACACCTATTGGATGCACAAGATTGGTTAAAAACCCTAATTGGACAAGAATATGCCTAGGGAGGACGAAAATGACCTAAATATTAATTCAACGACACAAACAAACTTATCGGATGCACAAGATTGGTTAAAAACCCTAATTGGACAAGAATAAGCCTAGGGAGGACGAAAATGACCTAAATGTTAATCCAATGACACAACTCAACTTATTGGATGCACAAGATTGGTTAAAAACCCTAATTGGACAAGAATAAGCCTAGGGAGGACGAAAATAACCTAATTGATCATCCAATGACACAAACACACCTATTGGATACACAAGATTGGTTAAAAACCCTAATTGGACAAGAATATGCCTAGAGAGGACGAAAATGACCTAAATGTTAATCCAATGACACAAATGAACTTATTGGATGCACAAGATTGGTTAAAACCCTAATTGGACAAGAATAAGCATAGGGAGGAGGAAAATGACCTAAATGTTATTCCAATGAAACAACTCAACTTAGTGGATGCACAAGATTGGTTAAACACCCTAATTGGACAAGAATAATCCCAGGGAGGATGAAAATGACCTAATTGATCATCCAATGACACAAACACACCTATTGGATGCACAAGATTGGTTAAAAACCCTAATTGGACAAGAATATGCCTAGGGAGGACGGAAATGACCAAATTGATCATCCAATGACACAAACACACCTATTGGATGCACAAGATTGGTTAAAAACCATAATTGGACAATAATATGCCTAGGGAGGACGCAAATGACCTAAATATTAATTCAATGACACAAACAAACTTATTGGATGCACAAGATTGGTTAAAAACCCTAATAGGACAAGAATAAACCTAGGGAGGACGAAAATGACTTAATTAATCATCCAATGACACAAACACACCTATTGGATACACAAGATTGGTTAAAAACCCTAATTGGACAAGAATATGCCTAGGGAGGACGAAAATGATTAAAATGTTAATCCAATGACACAAATGAACTTATTGGATGCACATGATTGGTTAAAAACCCTAATTGGACAAGAATAAGCCTAGGGAGGACGAAAATGACCTAAATGTTAATCCAATGAAACAACTCAACTTATTGGATGCACAAGATTAGTTAAAAACCCTAATTGGACAAGAATATGCCTTGGGAGGACGAAAATGACCTAAATATTAATTCAATGACACAAACAAACTTATTGGATGCACAAGATTGGTTAAAAACCATAATTGGACAAGAATAAACCTAGGGAGGACGAAAATGACCCAATTGATCATCCATTGACACAAACACACCTATTGGATACCCAAGATTGGTTAAAAACCCTAATTGGACAAAAATATGCCTAGGGAGGACGAAAATGACCTAAATGTTAATCCAATGACACAAATGAACTTATTGGATGCACAAGATTTGTTAAAAACCCTAATTGGACAAGAATAAGCCTAGGGAGGACGAAAATGACCTAAATGTTAATCCAATGAAACAACTCAACTTATTGGATGCACAAGATTGGTTAAAAACCCTAATTGGACAAGAATAAGCCTAGGGAGGACGAAAATGACCTAATTGATCATCCAATGACACAAACACACCTATTGGATGCACAAGATTGGTTAAAAACCCTAATTGGACAAGAATATGCCTAGGGAGGACGAAAATGACCAAATATTAATTCAATGAAACAAACAAACTTATTGGATGCACAAGATTGGTTTAAAACCCTAATTGGACAAGAATAAGCCTAGGGAGGACGAAAATGACCTAATTGATCATCAAATGACACAAACACACCTATTGGATGCACAAGATTGGTTAAAAACCCTAATTGGACAAGAATATGCCTAGGGAGGACGAAAATGACCTAAATATTAATTCAATGACACAAACAAAGTTATTGGACGCACAAGATTGGTTAAAAACCCTAATTGGACAAGAATAAGCCTAGGGAGGACGAAAATGACCTAATTGATCATCCAATGACACAAACACACCTATTGGATACACAAGATTGGTTAAAAACCCTAATTGGACAAGAATATGCCTAGGGAGGACGAAAATGACCTAATTGATCATCCAATGACACAAACACACCTATTGGATACACAAGATTGGTTAAAAACCATAATTGGACAAGAATATGCCTAGGGAGGACGAAAATAACCTAAATGTTAATCCAATGACACAAATGAACTTATTGGATGCACAAGATTGGTTAAAAATCCTAATTGGACAAGAATAAGCCTAGGGGGGAAGAAAATGACATAAATGTTAATCCAATGAAACAACTCAACTTATTGGATGCACAAGATTGGTTAAAAACCCTAATTGGACAAGAATAAGCCTAGGGAGGACGAAAATGACCTAATTGATCATCCAATGTCACAAACACACCTATTGGATGCACAAGATTGGTTAAAAACCCTAATTGGACAATAATATGCCTAGGGAGGACGAAAATGACCTAAATATTAATTCAATGAAACAAACAAACTTATTGGATGCACAAGATTGGTTAAAAACCCTAATTGGACAAGAATAAGCCTAGGGAGTACGAAAATGACCTAATTGATCATCCAATGACACAAACACACCTATTGGATGCACAAGATTGGTTAAAAACCCTAATTGGACAAGAATATGCCTAGGGAGGACGAAAATGACTTAAATATTAATTCAATGACACAAACAAAGTTATTGGATGCACAAGATTGGTTAAAAACCCTAATTGGACAAGAATAAGCCTAGCGAGGACGAAAATGACCTAATTGATCATCCAATGACACAAACACACCTATTGGATGCACAAGATTGGTTAAAAACCCTAATTGGACAAGAATAAGCCTAGGGAGGACGAAAATGACCTAATTGATCATCCAATGACACAAACACACCTATTGGATGCACAAGATTGGTTAAAAACCCTAATTGGACAAGAATAAGCCTAGGGAGGACGAAAATGACCTAATTGATCATCCAATGACACAAACACACCTATTGGATGCACAAGATTGGTTAAAAACCCTAATTGGACAAGAATAAGCCTAGGGAGAATGAAAATGACCTTAATGTTAATCCAATGACACAACTCAACTTATTGGATGCACAAGATTGGTTAAAAACCCTAATTGGACAAGAATAAGCCTAGGGAGGACGAAAATGACCTAATTGATCATCCAATGACACAAACACACCTATTGGATGCACAAGATTGGTTAAAAACCCTAATTGGACAAGAATAAGCCTAGGGAGGACGAAAATGACCTAAATGTTAATCCAATGACACGAATCAACTTATTGGATGCACAAGATTGGTTAAAAACCCTAATTGGACAAGAATAAGCCTAGGAATGACGAAAATGACCTAATTGATCATCCAATGACACAAACACACCTATTGGATGCACAAGATTGGTTAAAAACCCTAATTGGACAAGAATATGCCTAGGGAGGACGAAAATGACCTAAATATTAATTCAATGGCACAAACACACCTATTGGATGCACAAGATTGGTTAAAAACCCTAATTGGACAAGAATAAGCCTAGGGAGGACGAAAATGACCTAATTGATCATCCAATGACACAAACACACCTATTGGATGCACAAGATTGGTTAAAAACCCAAATTGGACAAGTATAAGCCTAGGGAGGACGAAAATGACCTAATTGATCATCCAATGTAACAAAGACACCTATTGGATGCACAAGTTTGGTTAAAAACCCTAATTGGACAAGAATAAGCCTAGGGAGGACGAAAATGACCTAATTGATCATCCAATGACACAAACACACCTATTGGATGCACAAGATTGGTTAAAAACCCTAATTGGACAAGAATAAGCCTAGGGAGGACGAAAATGACCTAATTGATCATCCAATGACACTAATGAACTTAATGGATGCACAAGATTGGTTAAAAACCCTAATTGGACAAGAATAAGCCTAGGGAGGACGAAAATGACCTAATTGATCATCCAATGACACAAACACACCTATTGGATGCACAAGATTGGTTAAAAACCCTAATTGGACAAGAATAAGCCTAGGGAGGACGAAAATGACCTAATTGATCATCCAATGACACAAACACACCTATTGGATGCACAAGATTGGTTTAAAACCCTAGTTGGACAAGAATATGCCTATGGAGGACGAAAATGACCAAATTTATCATCCAATGACACAAATGAACTTATTGGATGCACAAGATTGGTTAAAAACCCTAATTGGACAAGAATAAGCCTAGGGAGGACGAAAATGACCTAATTGATCATCCAATGACACAAACACACCTATTGGATGCACAAGATTGGTTAAAAACCCTAATTGGACAAGAATATGCCAAGGGGGGACGAAAATGAGCTAAATATTAATTCAATGACACAAACCAACTTATTGGATGCACAAGATTGGTTAAAAACCCTAATTGGACAAGAATAAGCCTAGGGAGGACGAAAATGACCTAATTGATTATCCAATGACTCAAACACACCTATTGGAAGCACAAGATTGGTTAAAAACCCTAATTGGACAAGAATATGCTTAGGGAGGACGAAAATGACCTAAATGTTAATCCAATGACACAAATGAACTTATTGGATGCAGAAGATTGGTTAAAAACCCTAATTGGACAAGAATAAGCCTAGGGAGGACGAAAATGACCAAATTGATCATCCAATGCCACAAACACACCTATTGGATGCACAAGATTGGTTAAAAACCCTAATTGGACAAGAATAAGCCTAGGGAGGACGAAAATGACCTAATTGATCATCCATTGCCACAAACACACCTATTGGATGCACAAGATTGGTTAAAAACCCTAATTGGACAAGAATAAGCCTAGGGAGGACGAAAATGACCTAATTGATCATCCATTGCCACAAACACCCCAATTGGATGCACAAGATTGGTTAAAAACCCTAATTGGACAAGAATATGCCTAGGGAGGACGAAAATGACCTAATTGATCATCCAATGACACAAACACACCTATTGGATGCACAAGATTGGTTAAAAACCCTAATTGGACAAGAATATGCTTAGGGGGGACGAAAATGAGCTAAATATTAATTCAATGACACAAACTTATTGGATGCACAAGATTGGTTAAAAACCCTAATTGGACAAGAATAAGCCTAGGGAGGACGAAAATGACCTAATTGATTATCCAATGATTCAAACACACCTATTGGAAGCACAAGATTGGTTAAAAATCCTAATTGGACAAGAAAATGCCTAGGGAGGACGAAAATGACCTAAATGTTAATCCAATGACACAAATGAACTTATTGGATGCACAAGATTGGTTAAAAACCCTACTTGGACAAGAATAAGCCTAGGGAGGACGAAAATGACCAAATTGATCATCCAATGCCACAAACACACCTATTGGATGCACAAGATTGGTTAAAAACCCTAATTGGACAAGAATAAGCCTAGGGAGGACGAAAAAGACCTAATTGATCATCCATTGCCACAAACACACCTATTGGATGCACAAGATTGGTTAAAAACCCTAATTGGACAAGAATAAGCCTAGGGAGGACGAAAAGGACCTAAATGTTAATCCAATGACACAACTCAACTTATTGGATGCACAAGATTGGTTAAAAACCCTAATTGGACAAGAATAAGCCTAGGGAGGACGAAAAATGACCTAAATGTTAATCCAATGACACAAATCAACTTATTGGATGCACAAGATTGGTTAAAAACCCTAATTGGACAAGAATAAGCCTAGGGAGGACGAAAATGACCTAATTGATCATCCAATGACACAAACACACCTATTGGATGCACAAGATTGGATAAAAACCCTAATTGGACAAGAATATGCCTAGGGAGGACGAAAATGACCTAAATATTAATTCAATGACACAAACAAACTTATTGGATGCACAAAATTGGTTAAAAACCCTAATTGGACAAGAATGTGCCTAGGGAGGACGAAAATGACCTAATTGATCATCCAATGACACAAACACACCTATTGGATGCACAAGATTGGTTAAAAACCCTAATTGGACAAGAATATGCCTAGGGAGGACGAAAATGACCTAAATATTAATTCAATGAAACAAACAAACTTATTGGATGCACAAGATTGGTTAAAACCCCTAATTGGACAAGAATAAGCCTAGGGAGGACGAAAATGACCTAATTGAT
>JBBPBR010000074.1:96587-109571 GCA_037974775.1 Cicer pinnatifidum
TATTGGATGCACAAGATTGGTTAAAAACCCTAATTGGACAAGAATAAGCCTAGGGAAGACGAAATGACCTAATTGATCATCCAATGACACAAACACACCTATTGGATGCACAAGATTGGTTAAAAACCCTAATTGGACAAGAATAAGCCTAGGGAGGACGAAAACGACCTAAATGTTAATCCAATGAAACAAATCAACTTATTGGATGCACAAGATTGGTTAAAAACCCTAATTGAATAAGAATAAGCCTAGGGAGGACGAAAATGACTTAATTGATCATCCAATGACACAAACACACCTATTGGATGCACAAGATTCGTTAAAAACCCTAATTGGACAAGAATATGCCAAGGGAGGACGAAAATGACCTAATTGATCATCCAATGACACAAACACACCTATTGGATGCACAAGATTGGTTAAAAACCCTAATTGGACAAGAATATGCCTAGGGAGGACGAAAATGACTTAAATATTAATTCAATGAAACAAACAAACTTATTGGATGCACAAGATTGGTTAAAAACCCTAATTGGACAAGAATAAGCCTAAGGAGGACGAAAATGACCTAATTGATCATCCAATGACACAAACACACCTATTGGATGCACAAGATTGGTTAAAAACCCTAATTGGACAAGAATAAGCCTAGGGAGGACGAAAATGACCTAATTGATCATCCAATGACACAAACACACCTATTGGATGCACAAGATTGGTTAAAAACCATAATTGGACAAGAATATGCCTAGGGAGGACAAAAATGACTTAATTGATCATCCAATGACACAAACACACCTATTGGATGCACAAGATTGGTTAAAAACCCTAATTGGACAAGAATAAGCCTTGGGATGACGAAAATGACCTAATTGATCATCCAATGACACAAACACACCTATTGGATGCACAAGATTGGTTAAAAACCCTAATTGGACAAGAATATGCCTAGGGAGGACGAAAATGACTTTAAATATTAATTCAATGAAACAAACAAACTTATTGGATGCACAAGATTGGTTAAAAACCCTAATTGGACAAGAATAAGCCTAAGGAGGACGAAAATGACCTAATTGATCATCCAATGACACAAACACACCTATTGGATGCACAAGATTGGTTAAAAACCCTAATTGGACAAGAATTAGCCTAGGGAGGACGAAAATGACCTTATTGATCATCCAATGACACAAACACACCTATTGGATGCACAAGATTGGTTAAAAACCCTAATTGGACAAGAATATGCCTAGGGAGGACGAAAATGACCTAAATATTAGTTCAATGACACAAACAAACTTATTTGATGCAAAAGATTGGTTAAAAACCCTAATTGGACAAGAATAAGCCTAGGGAGGACGAAAATGACCTAATTGATCATCCAATGACACAAACACACCTATTGGATGCACAAGATTGGTTAAAAACCCTAATTGGACAAGAATAAGCCTAGGGAGGACGAAAATGACCTAATTGATCATCCAATGACACAAACACACCTATTGGATGCACAAGATTGGTTAAAAACCCTAATTGGACAAGAATAAGCCTAGGGAGGACGAAAATGACCTAATTGATCATCCAATGACACAAGCACACCTATTGGATGCACAAGGTTGGTTAAAAACCCTAATTGGACAAGAATAAGCCTAGGGAGGACGAAAATGACCTAATTGATCATCCAATGACACAAACACACCTATTGGATGCACAAGATTGGTTAAAAACCCTAATTGGACAAGAAAATGCCTAGGGAGGACGAAAATGACCTAAATGTTAATCCAATGACACAAATGATCTTATTAGATGTACAAGATTGGTTAAAAACCCTAATTGGACAAGAATAAGCCTAGGGAGGACGAAAATGACCTAATTGATCATCCAATGACACAAACACACCTATTGGATGCACAAGATTGGTTAAAAACCCTAATTGGACAAGAATATGCCTAGGGAGGACGAAAATGACCTAATTGATCATCCAATGACACAAACACACCTATTGGATGCACAAGATTGGTTAAAAACCCTAATTGGACAAGAATATGCCTAGGGAGGACGAAAATGACCTAATTGATCATCCAATGACACAAATGAACTTATCGGATGCACACGATTAGTTAAAAACCCTAATTGGACAAGAATATGCATAGGGAGGAAGAAAATAACCTAATTGATCATCCAATGACACAAACACACCTATTGGATGCACAAGATTGGTTAAAAACCCTAATTGGACAAGAATATGCCTAGGGAGGACGAAAATGACCTAATTGATCATCCAATGACACAAACACACCTATTGGATGCACAAGATTGGTTAAAAACCCTAATTGGACAAGAATATGCCTAGGGAGGACGAAAATGACCTAAATATTAATTCAATGAAACAAACAAACTTTTTGGATGCACAAGATTGGTTAAAGACCCTAATTGGACAAGAATAAGCCTAGGGAGGACGAAAATGACCTAATTGATCATCCAATGACACAAACACACCTATTGGATGCACAAGATTGGTTAAAAACCCTAATTGGACAAGAATAAGCCTAGGGAGGACGAAAATGACCTAATTGATCATCCAATGACACAAACACACCTATTGGATGCACAAGATTGGTTAAAAACCCTAATTGGACAAGAATAAGCCTAGGGAGAATGAAAATGACCTATATGTTAATCCAATGACACAACTCAACTTATTGGATGCACAAGATTGGTTAAAAACCCTAATTGGACAAGAATAAGCCTAGGGAGGACGAAAATGACCTAATTGATCATCCAATGACACAAACACACCTATTGGATGCACAAGATTGGTTAAAAACTATAGTTGGACAAGAACATGCCTAGGGAGGACGAAAATGACCTAATTGATCATCCAATGACACTAATGAACTTATTGGATGCACAAGATTGGTTAAAAACCCTAATTGGACAAGAATAAGCCTAGGGAGGACGAACATGACCTAATTGATCATCCAATGACACAAACACACCTATTGGATGCACAAGATTGGTTAAAAACCCTAGTTGGACAAGAATATGCCTAGGGAGGACGAAAATGACCTAATTGATCATCCAATGACACAAATGAACGTATTGGATGCACAAGATTAGTTAAAAACCCTAATTGGACAAGAATAAGCCTAGGGAGGACGAAAATGACCTAATTGATCATCCAATGACACAAACACACCTATTGGATGCACAAGATTGGTTAAAAACCCTAATTGGACAAGAATAAGCCTAGGGAGGACGAAAATGACCTAAATGTTAATCCAATGACACAATTCAACTTATTGGATGCAAAAGATTGGTTAAAAACCCTAATTGGACAAGAATAAGCCTAGGGAGGACGAAAATGACCTAATTGATCATCCAATGACACAAACACACCTATTGGATGCACAAGATTGGTTAAAAACCCTAATTGGACAAGAATATGCCTAGGGAGGTCGAAAATGACCTAAATATTAATTCAATGACACAAACAAACTTATTTGAGGCACAAGATTGGTTAAAAACCCTAATTGGACAAGAATAAGCCTAGGGAGGACGAAAATGACCTAATTGATCATCCAATGACACAAACACACCTATTGGATGCACAAGATTGGTTAAAAACCCTAATTGGACAAGAATAAGCCTAGGGAGGACGA
Organism: Cicer pinnatifidum; assembly: GCA_037974775.1. NCBI lineage: Eukaryota > Viridiplantae > Streptophyta > Magnoliopsida > Fabales > Fabaceae > Cicer > Cicer pinnatifidum. Next base: position 100,250 of record JBBPBR010000074.1, read on the forward strand.
AAATGACCTAATTGATCATCCAATGACACAAACACACCTATTGGATGCACAAGATTGGTTAAAAACCCTAATTGGACAAGAATAAGCCTAGGGAGGACGAAAATGACCTAATTGATCATCCAATGACACAAACACATCTATTGGAAGCACAAGATTGGTTAGAAACCCTAGTTGGACAAGAATATGCCTAGGGAGGACGAAAATGACCTAATTGATCATCCAATGACACAAATGAACTTATTGGATGCACAAGATTGCTTAAAAACCCTAATTGGACAAAAATAAGCATAGAAAGGACGAAAATGACCTAATTGATCATCCAATGACACAAACACACCTATTGGATGCACAAGATTGGTTAAAAACCCTAATTGGACAAGAATAAGCCTAGGGAGGACGAAAATGACCTAATTGATCATCCAATGACACAAACACACCTATTGGATGCACAAGATTGGTTAAAAACCCTAATTGGACAAGAATAAGCCTAGGGAGGACGAAAATGACCTAATTGATCATCCAATGACACAAACACACCTATTGGATGCACAAGATTGGTTTAAAACCCTAGTTGGACAAGAATATGCCTATGGAGGACGAAAATGACCAAATTTATCATCCAATGACACAAATGAACTTATTGGATGCACAAGATTGGTTAAAAACCCTAATTGGACAAGAATAAGCCTAGGGAGGACGAAAATGACCTAATTGATCATCCAATGACACAAACACACCTATTGGATGCACAAGATTGGTTAAAAACCCTAATTGGACAAGAATATGCCTAGGGAGGACGAAAATGACCTAAATGATAATCGAATGACACAAATGAACTTATTGGATGATCAAGATTGCTTAAAAACCCTAATTGGACAAGAATAAGCCTAGGGAGGACGAAAATGACCTAATTGATCATCCAATGACACAAACACACCTATTGGATGCACAAGATTGGTTAAAAACCCTAACTGGACAAGAATAAGCCTAGGGAGGAAGAAAATAACTTAATTGACCATCCAATGACACAAACACACCTATTGGATGCACAAGATTGGTTAAAAACCCTAATTGGACAAGAATATGCCTAGGGAGGACGAAAATGACCTAAATGTTAATCCAATGACATAAACAAACTTATTGGATGCACAAGATTGGTTAAAAACCCTAATTGGACAAGAATAAGCCTAGGGAGGACGAAAATGACCTAATTGATCATCCAATGACACAAACACACCTATTGGATGCACAAGATTGGTTAAAAACCCTAATTGGACAAGAATAAGCCTAGGGAGGACGAAAATGACCTAATTGATCATCCAATGACACAAACACACCTATTGGATGCACAAGATTGGTTAAAAACCCTAATTGGACAAGAATATGTCTAGGGAGGACGAAAATGACCTAAATATTAATTCAATGACAAAAACAAACTTATTGGATGCACAAGATTGGTTAAAAACCCTAATTGGACAAGAATAAGCCTATGGAGGACGAAAATGACCTAATTGATCATCCAATGACACAAACACACCTATTGGATGCACAAGATTGGTTAAAAACCCAAGTTGGACAAGAATATGCCTATGGAGGACGAAAATGACCTAAATATTAATTCAATGACACAAACAAAGTTATTGGATGCACAAGATTGGTTAAAAACCCTAATTGGACAAGAATAAGCCTAGGGAGGACGAAAATGACCTAATTGATCATCCAATGACACAAGCACACCTATTGGATGCACAAGATTGGTTAAAAACCCTAATTGGACAAGAATAGGCCTAGGGAGGACGAAAACGACCTAATTGATCATCCAATGACACAAACACACCTATTAGATGCACAAGATTGGTTTAAAACCCTAGTTGGACAAGAATATGCCTAGTGAGGACGAAAATGACCTAATTGATCATCCAATGACACCAATGAACTTATTGGATGCACAAGATTGGTTAAAAACCCTAATTGGACAAGAATATGCCTAGGGAGGACGAAAATGACCTAATTGATCATCCAATGACACAAACACACCTATTGGATGCACAAGATTGGTTAAAAACCCTAATTGGACAAGAATATGCCTAGGGAGGACGAAAATGACCTAATTGATCATCCAATGACACAAACACACCTATTGGATGCACAAGATTGGTTAAAAACCCTAATTGGACAAGAATATGCCTAGGGAGGACGAAAATGACCTAAATATTAATTCAATGACACAAACAAAGTTATTGGATGCACAAGATTGGTTAAAAACCCTAATTGGACAAGAAAATGCCAAGGGAGGACGAAAATGACCTAAATGTTAATCCAGTGACACAACTCAACTTATTGGATGCACAAGATTGGTTAAAAACCCTAATTGGACAAGAATAAGCCTAGGGAGGACGAAATGACCTCATTGATCATCCAATGACACAAACACACCTATTGGATGCACAAAATTGGTTAAAAACCCTAATTGGACAAGAATAAGCCTAGGGAGGACGAAAACGACCTAAATGTTAATCCAATGAAACAAATCAACTTATTGGATGCACAAGATTGGTTAAAAACCCTAATTGAACAAGAATAAGCCTAGGGAGGACGAAAATGACTTAATTGATCATCCAATGACACAAACACACCTATTGGATGCACAAGATTCGTTAAAAACCCTAATTGGACAAGAATATGCCAAGGGAGGACGAAAATGACCTAATTGATCATCCAATGACACAAACACACCTATTGGAAGCACAAGATTGGTTAAAAACCCTAATTGGACAAGAATATGCCTAGGGAGGACGAAAATGACCTAAATGTTAATCGAATGACACAAATGAACTTATTGGATGCACAAGATTGGTTAAAAACCCTAATTGGCCAAGAATAAGCATAGGGAGGACGAAAATGACCTAATTGATCATCCAATGACACAAACACACCTATTGGATTCACAAGATTGGTTAAAAACCCTAATTCGACAAGAATATGCCTAAGGAGGACGAAAATGACCTAAATATTAATTCAATGACACAAACAAAGTTATTGGATGCACAAGATTGGTTAAAAACCCTAATTGGACAAGAATAAGCCTTGGGATGATGAAAATGACCTAATTGATCATCCAATGACACAAACACACCTATTGGATGCACAAGATTGGTTAAAAACCCTAATTGGACAAGAATATGCCTAGGGAGGACGAAAATGACCTAAATGTAAATCCAATGACACAAATGAACTTATTGGATGCACGAGATTGGTTAAAAACCCTAATTGGACAAGAATAAGCCTAGGGAGGACGAAAATGACCTAATTGATCATCCAATGACACAAACACACCTATTGGATGCACAAGATTGGTTAAAAACCCTAATTGGACAAGAATAAGCCTAGGGAGGACGAAAATGACCTAATTGATCATCCAATGACACAAACACACCTATTGGATGCACAAGATTGGTTAAAAACCCTAATTGGACAAGAATAAGCCTAGGGAGGACGAAAATGACCTAATTGGTCATCCATTGCCACAGACACACCTATTGGATGCACAAGATTGGTTAAAAACCCTAATTGGACAAGAATATGCCTATTGAGGACGAAAATGACTTAATTGGTCATCCAATGACACAAACACACCTATTGGATGCACAAGATTGGTTAAAAACCCTAATTGGACAAGAATATGCCTAGGGAGGATGAAAATAACCTAATTGATCATCCAATGAGACAAACACACCTATTGGATGCACAAGATTGGTTAAAAACCCTAATTGGACAAGAATATGCCTAGGGAGGACGAAAATGACCTAATTGATCATCCAATGACACAAACACACCTATTGGATGCACAAGATTGGTTAAAAACCCTAATTGGACAAGAATAAGCCTAGGGAGGACGAAAATGACCTAATTGATCATCCAAGGACACAAACACACCTATTGGATGCACAAGCTTGGTTAAAAACCCTAATTGGACAAGAATAAGCCTAGGGAGGACGAAAATGACCTAATTGATCATCCAATGACACAAACACACCTATTGGATGCACAAGATTGGTTAAAAACCCTAATTGGACAAGAATGTGCCTAGAGAGATCGAAAATGACCTAAATTGATCATCCAATGACACAAACACACCTATTGGATGCACAAGATTGCTTAAAAACCCTAATTGGACAAGAATATGCCTAGGGAGGACGAAAATGACCTAAATGTTAATCCAATGACACAAATGAACTTATTGGATGCACAAGATTGGTTAAAAACCCTAATTGGACAAGAATAAGCCTAGGGAGGACGAAAATGACCTAATTGATCATCCAATGACACAAACACACCTATTGGATGCACAAGATTGGTTAAAAACCCTAATTGGACAAGAATAAGCCTAGGGAGGACGAAAATGACCTATATGTTAATCCAATGACCCAACTCAACTTATTGGATGCACAAGATTGGTTAAAAACCCTAATTGGACAAGAATAAGCCTAGGGAGGACGAAAATGACCTAATTGATCATCCAATGACACAAACACACCTATTGGAAGCACAAGATTGGTTAAAAACCCTAATTGGACAAGAATATGCCTAGGGAGGACGAAAATGACCTAAATGTTAATCCAATGACACAAATGAACTTATTGGATGCTCAAGATTGATTAAAAACCCTAATTGGACAAGAATAAGCCTAGGGAGGACGAAAATGACCTAATTGATCATCCAATGACACAAACACACCTATTGGAAGCACAAGATTGGTTAAAAACTCTAATTGGACAAGAATATGCCTAGGGAGGACGAAAATGACCTAAATATTAATTCAATGACACAAACAAACTTATTGGATGCACAAGATTGGTTAAAAACCCTAATTGGACAAGAATAAGCCTAGGGAGGACGAAAATGACCTAATTGATCATCCAATGACACAAACACACCTATTGGATGCACAAGATTGGTTAAAAACCCTAATTGGACAAGAATATGCCTAGGGAGGACGAAAATGACCTAAATATTAATTCAATGAAACAAACAAACTTATTGGATGCACAAGATTGGTTAAAAACCCTAATTGGACAAGAAAAAGCCTAGGGAGGACGAAAATGACCTAATTGATCATCAAATGACACAAACACACCTATTGGATGAACAAGATTTGTTAAAAACCCTAATTGGACAAAAATATGCCTAGCGAGGACGAAAATGACCTAAATATTAATTCAATGACACAAACAAAGTTATTGGATGCACAAGATTGGTTAAAAACCCTAATTGGACAAGAATAAGCCTAGGGAGGACGAAAATGACCTAATTGATCATCCAATGACACAAACACACCTATTGGATGCACAAGATTGGTTAAAAACCCTAATTGGACAAGAATAAGCCTAGGGAGGACGAAAATGACCTAATTGATCATCCAATGACACAAACACACCTATTGGATACACAAGATTGGTTAAAAACCCTAATTGGACAAGAATAATTCTAGGGGGGACGAAAATGACCTAAATGTTAATCCAATGAAACAACTCAACTTATTGGATGCACAAGATTGGTTAAAAACCCTAATTGGACAAGAATAAGCCTAGGGAGGACGAAAATGACCTAATTGATCATCCAATGATACAAACACACCTATTGGATGCACAAGATTGGTTAAAAACCCTAATTGGACAAGAATATGCCTAGGGAGGACGAAAATGACCTAAATACTAATTCAATGACATAAACAAACTTATTGGATGCACAAGATTGGTTAAAAACCCTAATTGGACAAGAATAAGCCTAGGGAGGACGAAAATGACCTAATTGATCATCCAATGACACAAACACACCTATTGGATGCACAAGATTGGTTAAAAACCCTAATTGGACAAGAATAAGCCTAGGGAGGACGAAAATGACCTAATTGAAAATCCAATGACACAAACACACCTATTGGATGCACAAGATTGGTTAAAAACCCTAATTGGACAAGAATAAGCCTAGGGAGGACGAAAATGACCTAATTGATCATCCAATGACACAAACACACCTATTGGATGCACAAGATTGGTTAAAAACCCTAATTGGACAAGAATAAGCCTAGGGAGGACGTAAATGACCTAATTGATCATCCAATGACAAAAACACACCTTTTGGTTGCACAAGATTGGTTAAAAACCCTAATTGGACAAGAATATGCCTAGGGAGGACGAAAATGACCTAAATATTAATTCAATGACACAAACAAACTTATCGGATGCACAAGATTGGTTAAAAACCCTAATTGGACAAGAATAAGCCTAGGGAGGACAAAAATGACCTAAATGTTAATCCAATGACACAACTCAACTTATTGGATGCACAAGATTGGTTAAAAACCCTAATTGGACAAGAATAAGCCTAGGGAGGACGAAAATGACCTAATTGATCATCCAATGACACAAACACACCTATTGGATGCACAAGATTCCTTAAAAACCCTAATTGGACAAGAATATGCCTAGGGAGGACGAAAATGACCTAACTGATCATCCAGTGACACAAACACACCTATTGGATGCACAAGATTGGTTAAAAACCCTAATTGGACAAGAATATGCCTAGGGAGGACGAAAATGACCTAAATATTAATTCAATGAAACAAACAAACTTATTGGATGCACAAGATTGGTTAAAAACCCTAATTGGACAAGAATAAGCCTAGGGAGGACGAAAATGACCTAATTGATCATCCAATGACACAAACACACCTATTGGATGCACAAGATTGGTTAAAAACCCTAATTGGACAAGAATAAGCCTAGGGAGGACGAAAATGACCTAATTGATCATCCATTGCCACAAACACACCTATGGGATGCACAAGATTGGTTAAAAACCCTAATTGGACAAGAATATGCCTTGGGAGGACGAAAATGACCTAATTGGTCATCCAATGACACAAACACACCTATTGGATGCAAAAGATTGGTTAAAAACCCTAATTGGACAAGAATAAGCCTAGGGAGGACGAAAATGACCTAATTGATCATCCAATGACACAAACACACCTATTGGATGCACAAGATTGGTTAAAAACCCTAATTGGACAAGAATAAGCCTAGGGAGGACGAAAATGACCTAATTGATCATCCAATGACACAAACACACCTATTGGATGCACAAGATTGGTTAAAAACCCTAATTGGACAAGAATAAGCCTAGGGAGGACGAAAATGACCTAATTGATCATCCAATGACACAAACACACCTATTGGATGCATAAGATTGGTTAAAAACCCTAATTGGACAAGAATAAGCTTAGGGAGGACGAAAAATGACCTAATTGATCATCCAATGACACAAACACACCTATTGGATGCACAAGATTGGTTAAAAACCCTAATTGGACAAGAATAAGCCTAGGGAGGACGAAAATGACCTAATTGATCATCCAATGACACAAACACACCTATTGGATGCACAAGACTGGTTAAAAATCGTAATTGGACAAGAATATGCCTAGGAAGGACGAAAATATCCTAATTGATCATCCAATGACACAAACACACCTATTGGATGCACAAGATTGGTTAAAAACCCTAATTGGACAAGAATAAGCCTAGGGAGGACGAAAATGACCTAATTGATCATCCAATGACACAAACACACCTATTGGATGCACAAGATTGGTTAAAAACCCTAATCGGACAAGAATATGCCTAGGGAGGACGAAAATGACCTAAATGTTAATCCAATGACACAAATGAACTTATTGGATGCACAAGATTCGTTAAAAACACTAATTGGACAACAATATGCCTAGGGAGGACGAAAATGACCTAAATGTTAATCCAATGACACAAATAAACTTATTGGATGCACAAGATTCGTTAAAAACACTAATTGGACAACAATAAGCCTAGGGAGGACGAAAATGACCTAATTGATCATCCAATGACACAAACACACCTATTGGATGCACAAGATTGGTTAAAAACCCTAATTGGACAAGAATATGCCTAGGGAGGACAAAAATGACCTAAATATTAATTCATTGACACAAACAAACTTATTGGATGCACAAGATTGGTTAAAAACCTTAATTGGACAAGAATATGCCTAGAGAGGACAAAAATGACCTAAATATTAATTCAATGAAACAAACAAACCTATTGGATGGACAAGATTTGTTAAAAACCCTAATTGGATAAAAATATTCCTAGGGAGGAAGAAAATGACCCAATTGATCATCCAATGACACAAACACACCTATTGGATGCACAAGATTGGTTAAAAACCCTAATTGGACAAGAATAAGCCTAGGGAGGACGAAAATGACCTAATTGATCATCCAATGACACAAACACACCTATTGGATGCACAAGATTGGTTAAAAACCCTAATTGGACAAGAATATGCCTAGGGAGGACGAAAATGACCTAATTGATCATCCATTGCCACAAACACACCTATTGGATGCACAAGATTGGTTAAAAACCCTAATTGGACAAGAATAAACCTAGGGAGGAGGAAAATGACCTAATTGATCATCCAATGACACAAACACACCTATTGGATGCACAAGATTGGTTAAAAACCCTAATTGGACAAGAATAAGCCTAGGGAGGACGAAAATGACCTAATTGATCATCCATTGCCACAAACACATCAATTGGATGCACAAGATTGGTTAAAAACCCTAATTGGACAAGAATAAGCCTAGGGAGGACGAAAATGACCTAATTGATCATCCAATGACACAAACACACCTATTGGATGCACAAGATTGGTTAAAAACCCTAATTGGACAAGAATAAGCCTAGGGAGGACGAAAATGACCTAATTGATCATCCATTGCCACAAACACCCCAATTGGATGCACAAGATTGGTTAAAAACCCTAATTGGACAAGAATATGCATAGGGAGGACGAAAATGACCTAATTGATCATCCAATGACACAAACACACCTATTGGATGCACAAGATTGGTTAAAAACCCTAATTGGACAAGAATATGCTTAGGGGGGACGAAAATGAGCTAAATATTAATTCAATGACACAAACTTATTGGATGCACAAGATTGGTTAAAAACCCTAATTGGACAAGAATTAGCCTAGGGAGGACGAAAATGACCTAATTGATTATCCAATGATTCAAACACACCTATTGGAAGCACAAGATTGGTTAAAAATCCTAATTGGACAAGAAAATGCCTAGGGAGGACGAAAATGACCTAAATGTTAATCCAATGACACAAATGAACTTATTGGATGCACAAGATTGGTTAAAAACCCTAATTGGACAAGAATAAGCCTAGGGAGGACGAAAATGACCAAATTGATCATCCAATG
>JBBPBR010000075.1:8571-18824 GCA_037974775.1 Cicer pinnatifidum
AAACTTATTTGATGCACAAGATTGGTTAAAAACGCTAATTGCACAAGAATAAGCCTAGGGAGGACAAAGATGACCTAAATGTTCATCCAATGACATAAACACACCTATTGGATGCACTAGATTGGTTTAAAACCCTAATTGCACATAAATAACCCTGGAGGACGAAAATGACCTAAATGTTAATCCGATGACACAAATGAAATTTCTAGATGCACAATATTTGTTAAAAACCCTAATTGCACAAGAATAAGCCTAGGGAGGACGAAAATGACGTAAATGTTAATCTTATGACACAAATGAACTTTTTGGATGCACAAGATTGGTTAAAAACCCTAATTGGACAAGAATAACCCTAGGGAGGACGAAAATGACCTAAATGTTAATCCAATGACACAAATGAACTTATTGGATGCCTAGGGAGGACGAAAATGACCTAAATGTTCATCCAATGACAAAAATGAAGTTATTGGATGTACAAGATTGGTTAAAAACCCTAATTGCACAAGGATAAGCTTAGTGTGGACGAAAATGACCTAAATATTAATCCATTGACACAAATGAACTTATTGGACGCACAAGATTGGTTAAAAACCCTAATTGCACATAAATAACCCTTGAGAGGACCAAAATGACCTAAATGTTAATCCAAAGACACAAATGAACTTATTGGATGCACAAGATTGGTTAAAAACCCTAATTGCACATAAATAAGGCTATGGAGGACGAAAATGAACTAAATGTGAATCCAATCACACAAATGAACTTTTTGGATTCACAAGATTGGTTAAAAACCCTAATTGCACAAGAATAAGCCTAGGGAGGACGAAAATGACCTAAATGTTAATTCAATGAAACAGATGAACATATTGGATGCTCAAGATTGGTTAAAAACCCTAATTGGACAAGAATAAGCCTAGGGAGGACGAAAATGACTTAAATGTTAATCCAATGACACAAATGAACTTATTGGATGCACAAGATTGGTTAAAATCCCTAATTGCACATAAATAAGCCTAGGGAGGACGAAAATGACGTAAATGTTAATCCAATGACACAAATGAACTTTTTGGTTGCACAAGATTGGTTAAAAACCCTAATTGGACAAGAATAAGCCTAGGGAGGACGAAAATGACTTAAATGTTAATCCAATGACACAAATGAACTTATTGGATGCACAAGATTGGTTAAAATCCCTAATTGCACATAAATAAGCTTAGGGAGGATGAAAATGACGTAAATGGTAATCCAATGACACAAATGAACTTTTTTGTTGCACAAGATTGGTTAAAAACCCTAATTGCACAAGAATAAGCCTAGAGAGGACGAAAATGACCTAAATTTTAATCCAATTACACAAATGAACTTGGATGCACAAGATTGGTTAAAAACCCTAATTGGACAATAATAAGCCTTGGGAGGACGAAATTGACCTAAATGTTAATCCAATGACACAAATGAACTTATTGGATGCACAAGATTGGTTAAAAAACCCTAATTGCACATAAATAATCCTAAAGAGGACTAAAATGACCTAAATGTTAATGCAATGACACAAATGAACTATTTGGATGCACAAGATTGGTTAAAAACCCTAATAGCACAAGAATAAGCATAGGGAGGACGAAAATGACGTAAATGTTAATACAATGACACAAATAAACTTATTTGATGCACAAGATTGGTTAATCCAATAACACAAATGAACTTATTGGATGCCTAGGGAGGACGAAAATGACCTAAATGTTCATCCAATGACACAAATGAAGTTATTGGATGTACAAGATTGGTTAAAAACCCTAATTGCACAAGGATAAGCTTAGTGTGGACGAAAATGACCTAAATATTAATCCAATGACACAAATGAACTTATTGGATGCACAAGATTGGTTAAAAACCCTAATTGCACATAAATAACCCTTGAGAGGACGAAAATGACCTAAATGTTAATCCAAAGACACAAATGAACTTATTGGATGCGCAAGATTGGTTAAAAACCCTAATTGCACATAAATAAGGCTATGGAGGACGAAAATGAAATAAATGTGAATCCAATCACACAAATGAACTTTTTGGATTCACAAGATTGGTTAAAAACCCTAATTGCACAAGAATAAGCCTAGGGAGGACGAAAATGACCTAAATGTTAATCCAATGACACAGATGAACTTATTGGATGCTCAAGATTGGTTAAAAACCCTAATTGGACAAGAATAAGCCTAGGGAGGACGAAAATGACTTAAATGTTAATCCAATGACACAAATGAACTTATTGGATGCACAAGATTGTTTAAAATCCCTAATTGCACATAAATAAGCCTAGGGAGGACAAAAATGACGTAAATGTTAATCCAATGACACAAATGAACTTTTTGGTTGCACAAGATTGGTTAAAAACCCTAATTGCACAAGAATAAGCCTAGGGAGGATAAAAATGACTTAAATGTTCATCCAATGACACAAATGAAGTTATTGGATGTACAAGATTGGTTAAAAACCCTAATTGCACAAGAATAAGCCTAGGGAGGACGAAAATGACCTAAATTTTAATCCAATGATACAGATGAACTTATTGGATGCTCAAGATTGGTTAAAAACCCTAATTGGACAAGAATAAGCCTGGGGAGGACGAAAATGACTTAAATGTTAATCCAATGACACAAATGAACTTATTGGATGCACAAGATTGGTTAAATTCCCTAATTGCACATAAATAAGCCTAGGGAGGACGAAAATGACGTAAATGTTAATCCAATGACACAAATGAACTTTTTGGTTGCACAAGATTGGTTAAAAACCCTAATTGGACAAGAATAAGCCTATGGAGGACGAAAATGACTTAAATGTTAATCCAATGACACAAATGAACTTATTGGATGTACAAGATTGGTTAAAATCCCTAATTGCACATAAATAAGCTTAGGGAGGATGAAAATGACGTAAATGTTAATCCAATGACACAAATGAACTTTTTGGTTGCACAAGATTGGTTAAAAACCCTAATTGCACAAGAATAAGCCTAGGGAGGACGAAAATGACCTAAATTTTAATCCAATGACACAAATGAACTTGGATGCACAAGATTGGTTAAAAACCCTAATTGGACAATAATAAGCCTTGGGAGGACGAAATTGACCTAAATATTAATCCTATGACACAAATGAACTTATTGGATGCACAAGATTGGTTAAAAAACCCTAATTGCACATAAATAATCATAAAGAGGACTAAAATGACCTAAATGTTAATCCAATGACACAAATGAACTATTTGGATGCACAAGATTGGTTAAAAACCCTAATAGCACAAGAATAAGCATAGGGAGGACGAAAATGACCTAAATGTTAATCCAATGACACAAATAAACTTATTTGATGCACAAGATTGGTTAAAAACGCTAATTGCACAAGAATAAGCCTAGGGAGGACAAAGATGACCTAAATGTTCATCCAATGACATAAACACACCTATTGGATGCACTAGATTGGTTTAAAACCCTAATTGCACATAAATAACCCTGGAGGACGAAAATGACCTAAATGTTAATCCGATGACACAAATGAAATTTCTAGATGCACAATATTTGTTAAAAACCCTAATTGCACAAGAATAAGCCTAGGGAGGACGAAAATGACGTAAATGTTAATCTTATGACACAAATGAACTTTTTGGATGCACAAGATTGGTTAAAAACCCTAATTGGACAAGAATAACCCTAGGGAGGACGAAAATGACCTAAATGTTAATCCAATGACACAAATGAACTTATTGGATGCCTAGGGAGGACGAAAATGACCTAAATGTTCATCCAATGACAAAAATGAAGTTATTGGATGTACAAGATTGGTTAAAAACCCTAATTGCACAAGGATAAGCTTAGTGTGGACGAAAATGACCTAAATATTAATCCATTGACACAAATGAACTTATTGGACGCACAAGATTGGTTAAAAACCCTAATTGCACATAAATAACCCTTGAGAGGACGAAAATGACCTAAATGTTAATCCAAAGACACAAATGAACTTATTGGATGCGCAAGATTGGTTAAAAACCCTAATTGCACATAAATAAGGCTATGGAGGACGAAAATGAAATAAATGTGAATCCAATCACACAAATGAACTTTTTGGATTCACAAGATTGGTTAAAAACCCTAATTGCACAAGAATAAGCCTAGGGAGGACGAAAATGACCTAAATGTTAATCCAATGACACAGATGAACTTATTGGATGCACAAGATTGGTTAAAAACCCTAATTGGACAAGAATAAGCCTAGGGAGGACGAAAATGACTTAAATGTTAATCCAATGACACAAATGAACTTATTGGATGCACAAGATTGTTTAAAATCCCTAATTGCACATAAATAAGCCTAGGGAGGACAAAAATGACGTAAATGTTAATCCAATGACACAAATGAACTTTTTGGTTGCACAAGATTGGTTAAAAACCCTAATTGCACAAGAATAAGCCTAGGGAGGATAAAAATGACTTAAATGTTCATCCAATGACACAAATGAAGTTATTGGATGTACAAGATTGGTTAAAAACCCTAATTGCACAAGAATAAGCCTAGGGAGGACGAAAATGACCTAAATTTTAATCCAATGACACAGATGAACTTATTGGATGCTCAAGATTGGTTAAAAACCCTAATTGGACAAGAATAAGCCTAGGGAGGACGAAAATGACTTAAATGTTAATCCAATGACACAAATGAACTTATTGGATGCACAAGATTGGTTAAAATCCCTAATTGCACATAAATAAGCCTAGGGAGGACAAAAATGACGTAAATGTTAATCCAATGACACAAATGAACTTTTTGGTTGCACAAGATTGGTTAAAAACCCTAATTGCACAAGAATAAGCCTAGAGAGGACAAAAATGACCTAAATGTTCATCCAATGACACAAATGAAGTTATTGGATGTACAAGATTGGTTAAAAACCCTAATTGCACAAGAATAAGCCTAGGGAGGACGAAAATGACCTAAATTTTAATCCAATGACACAGATGAACTTATTGGAGGCTCAAGATTGGTTAAAAACCCTAATTGGACAAGAATAAGCCTAGGGAGGACGAAAATGACTTAAATAATAATCCAATGACACAAATGAACTATTTGGATGCACAAGATTGGTTAAAATCCCTAATTGCACATAAATAAGCCTAGGGAGGACGAAAATGACGTAAATGTTAATCCAATGACACAAATAAACTTATTTGATGCACAAGATTCGTTAAAAACGCTAATTGCACAAGAATAAGCCTAGGGAGGACAAAAATGACCTAAATGTTCATCCAATGACATAAACACACCTATTGGATGCACTAGATTGGTTAAAAACCCTAATTGCACATAAATAACCTTGGAGAGGACGAAAATGACCTAAATGTTAATCCAAAGACACAAATGAACTTATTGGATGCACAAGATTGGTTAAAAACCCTAATTGCATATAAATAGGCCTAGGGAGGACGAAGATGACCTAAATGTTAATCCGATGACACAAATGAAATTTCTGGATGCACAATATTTGTTAAAAACCCTAATTGCACAAGAATAAGCCTAGGGAGGACGAAAATGACGTAAATGTTAATCTTATGACACAAATGAACTTTTTGGATGCACAAGATTGGTTAAAAACCCTAATTGGACAAGAATAACCCTAGGGAGGACGAAAATGACCTAAATGTTAATCCAATGACACAAATGAACTTATTGGATGCCTAGGGAGGACGAAAATGACCTAAATGTTCATCCAATGACAAAAATGAAGTTATTGGATGTACAAGATTGGTTAAAAACCCTAATTGCACAAGGAAAAGCTTAGTGTGGACGAAAATGACCTAAATATTAATCCATTGACACAAATGAACTTATTGGACGCACAAGATTGGTTAAAAACCCTAATTGCACATAAATAACCCTTGAGAGGACCAAAATGACCTAAATGTTAATCCAAAGACACAAATGAACTTATTGGATGCACAAGATTGGTTAAAAACCCTAATTGCACAAGGATAAGCTTAGTGTGGACGAAAATGACCTAAATATTAATCCAATGACACAAATGAACTTATTGGATGCACAAGATTGGTTAAAAACCCTAATTGCACATAAATAACCCTTGAGAGGACGAAAATGACCTAAATGTTAATCCAATGACACAAATGAACTTATTGGATGCACAAGATTGGTTAAAATCCCTAATTGCACATAAATAAGCCTAGGGAGGACGAAAATGACGTAAATGTTAATCCAATGACACAAATGAACTTTTTGGTTGCACAAGATTGGTTAAAAACCCTAATTGGACAAGAATAAGCCTAGGGAGGACGAAAATGACTTAAATGTTAATTCAATGACACAAATGAACTTATTGGATGTACAAGATTGGTTAAAATCCCTAATTGCACATAAATAAGCTTAGGGAGGATGAAAATGACGTAAATGTTAATCCAATGACACAAATGAACTTTTTGGTTGCACAAGATTGGTTAAAAACCCTAATTGCACAAGAATAAGCCTAGGGAGGACGAAAATGACCTAAATTTTAATCCAATGACACAAATGAACTTGGATGCACAAGATTGGTTAAAAACCCTAATTGGACAATAATAAGCCTTGGGAGGACGAAATTGACCTAAATATTAATCCAATGACACAAATGAACTTATTGGATGCACAAGATTGGTTAAAAAACCCTAATTGCACATAAATAATCATAAAGAGGACTAAAATGACCTAAATGTTAATCCAATGACACAAATGAACTATTTGGATGCACAAGATTGGTTAAAAACCCTAATAGCACAAGAATAAGCATAGGGAGGACGAAAATGACCTAAATGTTAATCCAATGACACAAATAAACTTATTTGATGCACAAGATTGGTTAAAAACGCTAATTGCACAAGAATAAGCCTAGGGAGGACAAAGATGACCTAAATGTTCATCCAATGACATAAACACACCTATTGGATGCACTAGATTGGTTTAAAACCCTAATTGCACATAAATAACCCTGGAGGACGAAAATGACCTAAATGTTAATCCGATGACACAAATGAAATTTCTAGATGCACAATATTTGTTAAAAACCCTAATTGCACAAGAATAAGCCTAGGGAGGACGAAAATGACGTAAATGTTAATCTTATGACACAAATGAACTTTTTGGATGCACAAGATTGGTTAAAAACCCTAATTGGACAAGAATAACCCTAGGGAGGACGAAAATGACCTAAATGTTAATCCAATGACACAAATGAACTTATTGGATGCCTAGGGAGGACGAAAATGACCTAAATGTTCATCCAATGACAAAAATGAAGTTATTGGATGTACAAGATTGGTTAAAAACCCTAATTGCACAAGGATAAGCTTAGTGTGGACGAAAATGACCTAAATATTAATCCATTGACACAAATGAACTTATTGGACGCACAAGATTGGTTAAAAACCCTAATTGCACATAAATAACCCTTGAGAGGACGAAAATGACCTAAATGTTAATCCAAAGACACAAATGAACTTATTGGATGCGCAAGATTGGTTAAAAACCCTAATTGCACATAAATAAGGCTATGGAGGACGAAAATGAAATAAATGTGAATCCAATCACACAAATGAACTTTTTGGATTCACAAGATTGGTTAAAAACCCTAATTGCACAAGAATAAGCCTAGGGAGGACGAAAATGACCTAAATGTTAATTCAATGAAACAGATGAACATATTGGATGCTCAAGATTGGTTAAAAACCCTAATTGGACAAGAATAAGCCTAGGGAGGACGAAAATGACTTAAATGTTAATCCAATGACACAAATGAACTTATTGGATGCACAAGATTGGTTAAAATCCCTAATTGCACATAAATAAGCCTAGGGAGGACGAAAATGACGTAAATGTTAATCCAATGACACAAATGAACTTTTTGGTTGCACAAGATTGGTTAAAAACCCTAATTGGACAAGAATAAGCCTAGGGAGGACGAAAATGACTTAAATGTTAATCCAATGACACAAATGAACTTATTGGATGCACAAGATTGGTTAAAATCCCTAATTGCACATAAATAAGCTTAGGGAGGATGAAAATGACGTAAATGGTAATCCAATGACACAAATGAACTTTTTTGTTGCACAAGATTGGTTAAAAACCCTAATTGCACAAGAATAAGCCTAGGGAGGACGAAAATGACCTAAATTTTAATCCAATTACACAAATGAACTTGGATGCACAAGATTGGTTAAAAACCCTAATTGGACAATAATAAGCCTTGGGAGGACGAAATTGACCTAAATGTTAATCCAATGACACAAATGAACTTATTGGATGCACAAGATTAGTTAAAAAACCCTAATTGCACATAAATAATCCTAAAGAGGACTAAAATGACCTAAATGTTAATGCAATGACACAAATGAACTATTTGGATGCACAAGATTGGTTAAAAACCCTAATAGCACAAGAATAAGCATAGGGAGGACGAAAATGACGTAAATGTTAATACAATGACACAAATAAACTTATTTGATGCACAAGATTGGTTAATCCAATAACACAAATGAACTTATTGGATGCCTAGGGAGGACGAAAATGACCTAAATGTTCATCCAATGACACAAATGAAGTTATTGGATGTACAAGATTGGTTAAAAACCCTAATTGCACAAGGATAAGCTTAGTGTGGACGAAAATGACCTAAATATTAATCCAATGACACAAATGAACTTATTGGATGCACAAGATTGGTTAAAAACCCTAATTGCACATAAATAACCCTTGAGAGGATGAAAATGACCTAAATGTTAATCCAAAGACACAAATGAACTTATTGGATGCACAAGATTGGTTAAAAACCCTAATTGCACATAAATAAGGCTATGGAGGACGAAAATGAACTAAATGTGAATCCAATCACAAAAATGAACTTTTTGGATTCACAAGATAGGTTAAAAACCCTAATTGCACAAGAATAAGCCTAGGGAGGACGAAAATGACCTAAATGTTAATCCAATGACTCAGATGAACTTATTGGATGCTCAAGATTGGTTAAAAACCCTAATTGGACAAGAATAAGCCTAGGGAGGACGAAAATGACTTAAATGTTAATCCAATGACACAAATGAACTTATTGGATGCACAAGATTGGTTAAAATCCCTAAATGCACATAAATAAGCCTAGGGAGGACAAAAATGACGTAAATGTTAATCCAATGACACAAATGAACTTTTTGGTTGCACAAGATTGGTTAAAAACCCTAATTGCACAAGAATAAGCCTAGGGAGGACAAAAATGACCTAAATGTTCATCCAATGACACAAATGAAGTTATTGGATGTACAAGATTGGTTAAAAACCCTAATTGCACAAGAATAAGCCTAGGGAGGACGAAAATGACCTAAATGTTAATCCAATGACACAGATGAACTTATTGGATGCTCAAGATTGGTTAAAAACCCTAATTGGACAAGAATAAGCCTAGGGAGGACGAAAATGACTTAAATGTTAATCCAATGACACAAATGAACTTATTGGATGCACAAGATTGTTTAAAATCCCTAATTGCACATAAATAAGCCTAGGGAGGACAAAAATGACGTAAATGTTAATCCAATGACACAAATGAACTTTTTGGTTGCACAAGATTGGTTAAAAACCCTAATTGCACAAGAATAAGCCTAGGGAGGACAAAAATGACCTAAATGTTCATCCAATGACACAAATGAAGTTATTGAATGTACAAGATTGGTTAAAAACCCTAATTGCACAAGAATAAGCCTAGGGAGGACGAAAATGACCTAAATTTTAGTCCAATGACACAGATGAACTTATTGGAGGCTCAAGATTGGTTAAAAACCCTAATTGGACAAGAATAAGCCTAGGGAGGACGAAAATGACTTAAATAATAATCCAATGACACAAATGAACTATTTGGATGCACAAGATTGGTTAAAATCCCTAATTGCACATAAATAAGCCTAGGGAGGACGAAAATGACGTAAATGTTAATCCAATGACACAAATAAACTTATTTGATGCACAAGATTCGTTAAAAACGCTAATTGCACAAGAATAAGCCTAGGGAGGACAAAAATGACCTAAATGTTCATCCAATGACATAAACACACCTATTGGATGCACTAGATTGGTTAAAAAACCTAATTGCACATAAATAACCTTGGAGAGGACGAAAATGACCTAAATGTTAATCCAAAGACACAAATGAACTTATTGGAT
>JBBPBR010000076.1:0-27821 GCA_037974775.1 Cicer pinnatifidum
TATTCTTGTCCAATTAGCGTTTTTAACCAATCTTGTGCATCCAATAGGTGTGTTTGTGTCATTGGATGATCAATTAGGTCATTTTCGTCCTCCCTAGGCTTATTCTTGTCCAATTAGGGTTTTTAACCAATCTTGTGCATCCAATAAGTTCATTTGTGTCATTGGATGATCAATTAGGTCATTTTCGTCCTCCCTAGGCATATTCTTGTCCAACTAGGGTTTTTAACCAATCTTGTGCATCCAAAAGGTGTGTTTGTGTCTTTGGATGATCAATTAGGTCATTTTCGTCCTCCCTAGGCTTATTCTTGTCCAATTAGGGTTTTTAACTAATCTTGTGCAGCCAATAGGTGTGTTTGTGTCATTGGATGATCAATTAGGTCATTTTCGTCCTCCCTAGGCTTATTCTTGTCCAATTAGGGTTTTTAACCAATCTTGTGCATCCAATAGGTGTGTTTGTGTCATTGGATGATCAATTAGGTCATTTTCGTCCTCCCTTGGCTTATTCTTGTCCAATTAGGGTTTTTAACCAATCTTGTGCATCCAATAACTTTGTTTGTGTCATTGAATTAATATTTAGGTCATTTTCCTCCTCCCTAGGCATATTCTTGTCCAATTAGGGTTTTTAACCATTCTTGTGCATCCAATAGGTGTGTTTGTGTCATTGGATGATCAATTAGGTCATTTTCGTCCTCCCTAGGCTTATTCTTGTCCAATTAGGGTTTTTAACCAATCTTGTGCATCCGATAAGTTTGTTTGTGTCATTGAATTAATATTTAGGTCATTTTCGTCCTCCCTAGGCATATTCTTGTCCAATTTGGGTTTTTAAGCAATCTTGGGCATCCAATAGGTGTGTTTGTGTCATTGGATGATCAATTAGGTCATTTTCGTCCTCCCTAGGCATATTCTTGTCCAATTAGGGTTTTTAACCAATCTTGTGCATCCAATAGGTGTGTTTGTGTCATTGGATGATCAATTAGGTCATTTTCGTCCTCCCTAGGCTTATTCTTGTCCAATTAGGGTTTTTAACCAATCTTGTGCATCCGATAAGTTTATTTGTGTCATTGAATTAATATTTAGGTCATTTTTGTCCTCCCTAGGCATATTCTTGTCCAATTAGGGTTTTTAACCAATCTTGTGCATCCAATAGGTGTGTTTGTGTCATTGGATGATCAATTAGGTCATTTTCGTCCTCCCTAGGCATATTCTTGTCCAATTAGGGTTTTTAACCAATCTTGTGCATCCAATAGGTGTGTTTGTGTCATTGGATGATCAATTAGGTCATTTTCGTCCTCCCTAGGCATATTCTTGTCCAATTAGGGTTTTTAACCAATCTTGTGCATCCAATAGGTGTGCTTGTGTCATTGGATGATCAATTAGGTCATTTTCGTCCTCCCTAGACTTATTCTTGCCCAATTAGGGTTTTTAACCGATCTTGTGCATCCAATAGGTGTGTTTTTGTCATTGGATGATCAATTAGGTCATTTTCGTCCTCCCTAGGCACATTCTTGTCCAATTAGGGTTTTTAACCAATCTTGTGCATCCAATAGGTGTGTTTGTGTCATTGGATGATCAATTAGGTCATTTTCGTCCTCCCTAGGCTTATTCTAGTCCAATTAGGGTTTTTAACCAATCTTGTGCATCCAATAAGTTTGTTTGTGTCATTGAATTAATATTTAGGTAATTTTCGTCCTCCCTAGGCATATTCTTGTCCAATTAGGGTTTTTAACCAATCTTGTGCATCCAATAAGTTCATTTGTGTCATTGGATGATCAATTCGGTCATTTTCGTCCTCCCTAGGCATATTCTTGTCCAACTAGGGTTTTTAACCAATCTTGTGCATCCAATAGGTGTGTTTGTGTCATTGGATGATCAATTAGGTCATTTTCGTCCTCCCTAGGCTTATTCTTGTCCAATTAGGGTTTTTAACCAATCTCTTGCATCCAATAAGTTCATTTGTGTAATTGGATTAACATTTAGGTCATTTTCGCCCTCCCTTGGCATATTCTTGTCCAATTAGGGTTTTTAACCAATCTTGTGCATCCAATAGGTGTGTTTGTGTCATTGGATGATCAATTAGGTCATTTTCGTCCTCCCTATGCTTATTCTTGTCCAATTAGGGTTTTTAACCAATCTTGTGCATCCAATAAGTTTGTTTGTGTCATTAAATTAATATTTAGGTCATTATCGTCCTCCCTAGGCATATTCTTGTCCAATTAGGGTTTTTAACCAATCTTGTGCATCCAATAGGTGTGTTTGTGTCATTGGATGATCAATTAGGTCATTTTCGTCCTCCCTAGGCATATTCTTGTCCAATTAGGGTTTTTAACCAATCTTGTGCATCCAATAGGTGTGTTTGTGTCATTGGATGATCAATTAGATTATTTTCGTCCTTCCTAGGATTACTCTTGTCCAATTAGGGTTTTTAACCAATGTTGTGCATCCAATAAGTTCATTTGTGTCATTGGATTAACATTTAGGTCATTTTCGTCCTCCCTAGACATATTCTTGTCCAATTAGGGTTTTTAACCAATCTTGTGCATCCAATATCTTTGTTTGTGTCATTGAATTAAGATTTAGGTCATTTTCGTCCTCCCTAGGCATTTTCTTGTCCAATTAGGGTTTTTAACCAATCTTGTGCATCCAATAGGTGTGTTTGTGTCATTGGATGATCAATTAGGTCATTTTCGTCCTCCCTAGGCATATTCTTGTCCAATTAGGGTTTTTAACCAATCTTGTGCATCCAATAGGTGTGTTGTGTCATTGGATTAACATTTAGGTCATTTTCGTCATCCCTAGGCTTATTCTTGTCCAATTAGGGTTTTTAACAAATCTTGTTCATCCAATAAGGTCATTTGTGTCATTGGATGATCAATTAGGTCATTTTCGTCCTCCCTAGGCATATTCTTGTCCAATTAGGGTTTTTAACCAATCTTGTGCATCCAATAGGTGTGTTTGTGTCATTGGATGATCAATTAGGTCATTTTCGTCCTCCCTAGGCTTATTCTTGTCCAATTAGGGTTTTTAACCAATCTTGTACATCTAATAAGTTCATTTGTGTCATTGGATTAACATTTAGGTCATTTTCGTCCTCCTTAGGCATATTCTTGTCCAATTAGGGTTTTTAACCCATCTTGTGCATCCAATAGGTGTATTTGTGTCATTGGATGATCAATTAGGTCATTTTCGTCCTCCCTAGGCATTTTTTGGTCCAATTAGGGTTTTTAACCAATCTTGTGCATCCAATAGGTGTGTTTGTGTCATTGGATGATCAATTAGGTCATTTTCGTCCTCCCTAGGCATATTCTTGTCCAATTAGGGTTTTTAACCAATCTTGTGCATCCAATAGGTGTGTTTGTGTCATTGGATGATCAATTAGGTCATTTTCGTCCTCCCTAGGCATATTCTGGACCAATTAGGGTTTTTAACCAATCTTGTGCATCCAATAGGTGTGTTTGTGTCATTGGATGATCAATTAGGTCATTTTCGTCCTCCCTAGGCATATTCTTGTCCAATTAGGGTTTTTAACCAATCTTGTGCATCCATTAGGTGTGTTTGTGGCAATGGATGATCAAGTAGGTCATTTTCGTCCACCCTAGGCTTATTCTAGTCAAATTAGGGTTTTTAACCAATCTTGTGCATCCAATAGGTGTGTTTGTGTCATTGGATGATCAATTAGGTCATTTTCGTCCTCCCTAGGCTTATTCTTGTCCAATTAGGGTTTTTAACCAATCTTGTGCATCCAATAAGTTGAGTTGTGTCATTGGATTAAGATTTAGGTCATTTTCGTTCTCCCTAGGCTTATTGTTGTCCAATTAGGGTTTTTAACCAATCTTTTGCATCCAATAAGTTCATTTGTGTTATTGGATTAACATTTAGGTCATATTCGTCCTCCCTAGGCATATTCTTGTCCAATTAGGGTTTTTAACCAATCTTGTGCATCCAATAGGTGTGTTTGTGTCATTGGATGATCAATTAGGTCATTTTCGTCCTCCCTAGGCATATTCTTGTCCAATTAGGGTTTTTAACCAATCTTGTGCATCCAATAGGTGTGTTTGTGTCATTGGATGATCAATTAGGTCATTTTCGTCCTCCCTAGGCTTATTTTTGTCCAATTAGGGTTTGTAACCAATCTTGTGCATCCAATAGGTGTGTTTGTGTCATTGGATGATCAATTAGGTCATTTTTGTCCTCCCTAGGCTTATTCTTGTCCAATTAGGGTTTTTAACCAATCTTGTGCATCCAATAGGTGTGTTTGTGTCATTGGATGATCAATTAGGTCATTTTCGTCCTCCCTAGGCATATTCTTGTCCAATTAGGGTTTTTAACCAATCTTGTGCATCCAATAGGTGTGTTTGTGTCATTGGATGATCAATTAGGTCATTTTCGTCCTCCCTAGACTTATTCTTGTCCAATTAGGGTTTTTAACAAATCTTGTGCATCCAATATGTTCATTTGTGTCATTGGATGATCAATTAGGTCATTTTCGTCCTCCCTAGGCATATTCTTGTCCAAGTAGGGTTATTAACCATTCTTGTGCTTCCAATAGGTGTGTTAGTGTCATTTGATGATCAATTAGGTCATTTTCGTCCTCACTAGGCTTATTCTTGTCCAATTAGGGTTTTTAACCAATCTTGTGCATCCAATAGGTGTGTTTGTGTCATTGGATGATCAATTAGGTCATTTTCGTCCTCCCTAGGCATATTCTTGTCCAATTAGGGTTTTTAACCAATCTTGTGCATCCAATAGGTGTGTTTGTGGCAATGTATGATCAATTAGGTCATTTTCGTCCTCCCTAGGCTTATTCTTGTCCAATTAGGGTTTTTAACCAATCTTGTACATCCAATAGGCGTGTTTGTGTCATTGGATGATCAATTAGGTCATTTTCATCCTCCCTAGGCTTTTTCTTGTCCAATTAGGGTTTTTAACCAATCTTGTGCATCCAATAAGTTCATTTGTGTCATTGGATTAACATTTAGGTCATTTTTGTCCTCCGTAGGCATATTCTTGTCCAATTAGGGTTTTTAACCAATCTTGTGCATCCAATAGGTGTGTTTGTGTCATTGGATGATCAATTAGGTTATTTTCGTCCTCCCTAGGCATATTCTGGTCCAATTAGGGTTTTTAACTAATCTTGTGCATCCAATAAGTTCATTTGTGTCTTTGGATGATCAATTAGGTCATTTTCATCCTCCCTAGGCACTTACTTGTCCAATTAGGGTTTTTAACCAATCTTGTGCATCCAATAGGGCTGTTTGTGTCAATTGATGATCAATTAGGTCATTTTCTTCCTCCCTAGGCATATTCTTGTCCAATTAGAGTTTTTAACCAATCTTGTGGATCCAATAGGTGTGTTTGTGTCATTGGATGATCAATTAGGTCATTTTCGTCCTCCCTTTGCATATTCATGTCCAATTAGGGTTTTTAACCAATCTTGTGCGTCCGATAGATGTGTTTGTGTCATTGGATGATCAATTAGGTCATTTTCGTCCTCCCTAGGCATATTCTTGTCCAACTAGGGTTTTTAACCAATCTTGTGCATCCAATAGGTGTGTTTGTGTCATTGGATGATCAATTAGGTCATTTTCGTCCTCCCTAGGCTTATTCTTGTCCAATTAGGGTTTTTAACCAATCTTGTGCATCCAATAAGTTGAGTTGTGTCATTGGATTAACATTTAGGTCATTTTCGTCCTCCCTAGTCTTATTCTTGTCCAATTAGGGTTTTTAACCAATCTTGTGCATCCAATAGGTGTGTTTGTGTCATTGGATTAACATTTAGGTCATTTTCGTCCTCCCTAGGCTTATTCTTGTCCAATTAGGGTTTTTAACCAATCTTGTGCATCCAATAAGTTGAGTTGTGTCATTGGATTCACATTTAGGTCATTTTCGTCCTCCGTAGGCTTATTCTTGTCCAATTAGGGGTTTTAACCAATCTTGTGCATCGAATAGGTGTGTTTGTGCCATTGGATAATCAATTAGGTCATTTTCGTCCTTCCTAGGCATATTATTTTCCAATTAGGGTTTTTAACCAATCTTGTGCATCCAATAGGTGTGTTTGTGTCATTGGACGATCAATTAGGTCATTTCCGTCCTCCCTATGCTTATTCTTGTCCAATTAGGGTTTTTAACCAATCTTGTGCATCCAATAAGTTGAGTTGTGTCATTGGATTAACATTTAGGTCATTTTCGTCCTCCCTAGGCTTATTCTTGTCCAATTAGGGTTCTTAACCAATCTTGTGCATCCAATAAGTTCATTTGTGTCATTGGATTAACATTTAGGTCATTTTCGTCCTCGCTAGGCTTATTCTTGTCCAATTAGGGTTTTTAACCAATCTTGTGCATCCAATAAGTTCATTTGTGTCATTGGATTAACATTTAGGTCATTTTCGTCCTCCGTAGGCATATTCTTGTCCAATTAGGGTTTTTAACCAATCTTGTGCATCCAATAGGTGTGTTTGTGTCATTGGATGATCAATTAGGTCATTTTCGTCCTTCCTTGGCATATTCTTGTCCAATTAGGGTTTTTAACCAATCTTGTGCATCCAATAGGTGTGTTTGTGTCATTGGATTAACATTTAAGTCATTTTCGTCCTCCCTAGGCTTATTCTTGTCCAATTAGGGTTTTTAACCAATCTTGTGCATCCAATAAGTTTGTTTGTGTCATTGAATTAATATTTAGGTCATTTTCTACCTCCCTATGCATATTTTTGTCCAATTAGGGTTTTTAACCAATCTTGTGCATCCAATAGGTGTGTTTGTGTCATTGGATCATCAATTAGGTCATTTTCGTCCTCCCTATGATTATTCTTGTCCAATTAGGGTTTTTAACCAATCTTGTGCATCCAATAAGTTGAGTTGTGTCATTGGATTAACATTTAGGTCATTTTCGTCCTCCCTAGGCTTATTCTTGTCCAATTAGGGTTCTTAACCAATCTTGTGCATCCAATAAGTTCATTTGTGTCATTGGATTAACATTTAGGTCATTTTCGTCCTCGCTAGGCTTATTCTTGTCCAATTAGGGTTTTTAACCAATCTTGTGCATCCAATAAGTTCATTTGTGTCATTGGATTAACATTTAGGTCATTTTCGTCCTCCGTAGGCATATTCTTGTCCAATTAGGGTTTTTAACCAATCTTGTGCATCCAATAGGTGTGTTTGTGTCATTGGATGATCAATTAGGTCATTTTCGTCCTTCCTTGGCATATTCTTGTCCAATTAGGGTTTTTAACCAATCTTGTGCATCCAATAGGTGTGTTTGTGTCATTGGATGATCAATTAGGTCATTTTCGTCCTCCCTAGGCATATTCTTGTCCAACTAGGGTTTTTAACCAATCTTGTGCATCCAATAGGTGTGTTTGTGTCATTGGATGATCAATTAGGTCATTTTCGTCCTCCCTAGGCTTATTCTTGTCCAATTAGGGATTTTAACAAATCTTGTGCATCCAATAAGTTGAGTTGTGTCATTGGATTAACATTTAGGTCATTTTTGTTCTCCCTAGGCTTATTCTTGTCCAATTAGGGTTTTTAACCAATCTTGTGCATCCAATAAGTTCATTTGTGTCATTGGATTCAAATTTAGGTCATATTCGTCCTCCCTAAGCATATTCTTGTCCAATTAGGGTTTTTAACCAATCTTGTGCATCCCATAGGTGTGTTTGTGTCATTGGATGATCAATTAGGTCATTTTCGTCCTCCCTAGGCATATTCTTGTCCAACTAGGGTTTTTAACCAATCTTGTGCATCCAATAGGTGTGTTTGTGTCATTGGATGATCAATTAGGTCATTTTCGTCCTCCCTAGGCATATTCTTGTCCAACTAGGGTTTTTAACCAATCTTGTGCATCCAATAGGTGTGTTTGTGTCATTGGATGATCAATTAGGTCATTTTCATCCTCCCTAGGCTTATTCTTGTCCAATTAGGGTTTTTAACCAATCTTGTGCATCCAATAAGTTGAGTTGTGTCATTGGATTAACATTTAGGTCATTTTCGTCCTCCCTAAGCATATTCTTGTCCAGTTAGGGTTATTAACCAATATTGTGCATCCAATAGGTGTGTTTGTGTCACTGGATGGTCAATTAGGTCACTTTCGTCCTCCCTAGGCATATTCTTGTCCAATTAGGGTTTTTAACCAATCTTGTGCATCCAATAAGTTGAGTTGTGTCATTGGATTAACATTTAGGTCATTTTCGTTCTCCCTAGGCTTATTCTTGTCCAATTAGGGTTTTTAACCAATCTTGTGCATCCAATAAGTTCATTTGTGTCATTGGATTAACATTTAGGTCATATCCATCCTCCCTAGGCTTATTCTTGTCCAATTAGGGTTTTTAACCAATCTTGTGCATCCAATAGGTGTGTTTGTGTCATTGGATGATCAATTAGGTCATTTTCGTCCTCCCTAGGCTTATTCTTGTCCAATTAGGGTTTTTAACCAATCTTGTGCATCCAATAAGTTTGTTTGTGTCATTGAATTAATATTTGGGTCATTTTCGTCCTCCCTAAGCATATTCTTGTCCAATTAGGGTTTTTAACCAATCTTGTGCATCCAATAGGTGTGTTTGTGTCATTGGATGATCAATTAGGTCATTTTCGTCCTCCCTAGGCTTATTCTTGTCCAATTAGGGTTTTTAACCAATCTTGTGCATCCAATAAGTTGAGTTGTGTCATTGGATTAACATTTAGGTCATTTTGTCCTCCCTAGGCTTATTCTTGTCCAATTAGGGTTTTTAACCAATCTTGTGCATCCAATAGGTGTGTTTGTGTCATTGGATGATCAATTAGGTCATTTTCGTCCTCCATAGGCTTATTCTTGTCCAATTAGGGTTTTTAACCAATCTTGTGCATCCAATAAGTTGAGTTGTGTCATTGGATTAACATTTAGTCATTTCTGTCCTCCCTAGGCTTATCCTTGTCCAATTAGGGTTTTTAACCAATCTTGTGCATCCAATAAGTTCATTTGTGTCATTGGATTAACATTTAGGTCATTTTCGTCCTCCCTAGGCATATTCTTGTCCAATTAGGGTTTTTAACCAATCTTGTGCATCCAATAGGTGTGTTTGTGTCATTGGATGATCAATTAGGTCATTTTCGTCCTCCCTAGGCTTATTCTTGTCCAATTAGGGTTTTTAACCAATCTTGTGCATCCAATAGGTGTGTTTGTGTCATTGGATGATCAATTAGGTCATTTTCGTCCTCCCTAGGCTTATTCTTGTCCAATTAGGGTTTTTAACCAATCTTGTGCTTCCAATAAGTTGAGTAGTGTCATTGGATTAACATTTAGGTCATTTTTGTCCTCCCTTGGTTTATTCTTGTCCAATTAGGGTTTTTAACCAATCTTGTGCATCCAATAAGTTTGTTTGTGTCATTGGATTATCAATTAGGTCATTTTCGTCCTCCCTAGGCTTATTTTTGTCCAATTAGGGTTTTTAACCAATCTTGTGCATCCAATAAGTTTGTTTGTGTCATTGAATTAATATTTAGGTCATTTTCGTCCTCCCTAGGCATATTCTTGTCCAATTAGGGTTTTTAACCAATCTTGTGCATCCAGTAGGTGTGTTTGTGTCATTGGATGATCAATTAGGTCATTTTCGTCCTCCCTAAGCTTATTCTTGTCCAATTAGGGTTTTTAACAAATCTTGTGCATCCAATAAGTTCATTTGTGTCATTGGATGATCAATTAGGTCATTTTCGTCCTCCCTAGGCTTATTCTTGTCCAATTAGGGTTTTTAACCAATCTTGTGCATCCAATAGGTGTGTTTGTGTCATTGGAGGATCAATTAGGTCATTTTCGTCCTCCCTAGGCATATTCTTGTCTAATTAGGGTTTTTAACCAATCTTGTGCATCCAATAGGTGTGTTTGTGTCATTGGATGATCAATTAGGTCATTTTCGTCCTCCCTAGGCTTATTCTTGTCCAATTAGGGTTTTTAACCAATCTTGTGCATCCAATAGGTGTGTTTGTGTCATTGGATGATCAATTAGGTCATTTTCGTCCTCCCTAGGCTTATTCTTGTCCAATTAGGGTTTTTAACCAATCTTGTGCATCCAATAGGTGTGTTTGTGCTATTGGATGATCAGTTAGGTCATTTTCGTCCTCCCTATGCATATTCTTGTCCAATTAGGGTTTTTAACCAATCTTGTGCATCCAATAGGTGTGTTTGTGTCATTGGATGATCAATTAGGTCATTTTCGTCCTCCCTAGGCTTATTCTTGTCCAATTAGGGTTTTTAACCAATCTTGTGCATCCAATAGGTGTGTTTGTGTTATTGGATGATCAATAAGGTCATTTTCGTCCTCCCTAGGCATATTCTTGTCCAATTAGGGTTTTTAACCAATCTTGTGCATCCAATAGGTGTGTTTGTGTCATTGGATGATCAATTAGGTCATTTTCGTCCTCCCTAGGCTTATTCTTGTCCAATTAGGGTTTTTAACCAATCTTGTGCATCCAATAACTTTGTTTGTGTCATTGAATTAATATTTAGGTCATTTTCCTCCTCCCTGGGCATATTCTTGTCCAATTAGGGTTTTTAACCAATCTTGTGCATCCAATAGGTGTGTTTGTGTCATTGGATGATCAATTAGGTCATTTTCGTCCTCCCTAGGCTTATTCTTGTCCAATTAGGGTTTTTAACCAATCTTGTGCATCCAATAAGTTGAGTTGTGTCATTGGATTAACAATTAGGTCATTTTTGTCCTCCCTAAGCATATTCTTGTCCAATTAGGGTTTTTAACCAATCTTGTGCATCCAATAGGTGTGTTTGTGTCATTGGATGATCAATTAGGTCATTTTCGTCCTCCCTACGCTTATTCTTGTCCAATTAGGGTTTTTAACCAATCTTGTGCATCGAATAAGTTTGTTTGTGTCATTGAATTAATATTTAGGTCATTTTCGTCCTCCCTATGCATATTCTAATCCAATTAGGGTTTTTAACCAATCTTGTGCATCCAATAGGTGTGTTTGTGTCATTGGATGATCGATTAAGTCATTATCGTTCTCCCTAGGCTTATTCTTGTCCAATTAGGGTTTTTAACCAATCTTGTGCATCCAATAAGTTCATTTGTGTCATTGGATTAACATTTAGGTCATTTTCGTCCTCCCTAGGCATATTCTTGTCCAATTAGGGTTTTTAACCAATCTTGTGCATCCAATAGGTGTGTTTGTGTCATTGGATGATCAATTAGGTCATTTTCGTCCTCCCTAGGCTTATTCTTGTCCAATTAGGGTTTTTAACCAATCTTGTGCATCCAATAAGTTCATTTGTGTCATTGGATGATCAATTAGGTCATTTTCGTCCTCCCTAGGCATATTCTTGTCCAACTAGGGGTTTTAACCAATCTTGTGCATCCAATAGGTGTGTTTGTGTCATTGGATGATCAATTAGGTCATTTTCGTCCTCCCTAGGCTTATTCTTGTCCAATTAGGGTTTTTTAACCAATCTTGTGCATCCAATAGGTGTGTTTGCTTCATTGGATGATCAATTAGGTCATTTTCGCCTCCCTAGAGTTATTCTTGTCCAATTAGGGTTTTTAACCAATCTTGTGCATCCAATAGGTGTGTTTGTGTCATTGGATGATCAATTAGGTCATTTTCGTCCTCCCTAGGCTTATTCTTGTCCAATTAGGGTTTTTAACCAATCTTGTGCATCCAATAAGTTCATTTGTGTCATTGGATGATCAATTAGGTCATTTTCGTCCTCCCTAGGCATATTCTTGTCCAACTAGGGTTTTAAATCAATCTTGGGCATCCAATAGGTGTGTTTGTGTCATTGGATGATCAATTAGGTCATTTTCGTCCTCCCTAGGCTTATTCTTGTCCAATTAGGGTTTTTAACCAATCTTGTGCATCCAATAGGTGTGTTTGTGTCATTGGATGATATATTAGGTCATTTTCTTCCTCCCTAGGCTTATTCTTGTCCAATTACGGTTTTTAACCAATATTGTGCATCCAATAGGTGTGTTTGTGTCATTGGATGATCAATTAGGTCATTTTCGTCATCCCTAGGCTTATTCTTGTCCAATTAGGGTTTTTAACCAATCTTGTGCATCCAATAACTTTGTTTGTGTCATTGAATTAATATTTAGGGTTTTTAACCAATCTTGTGCATCCAATAACTTTGTTTGTGTCATTGAATTAATATTTAGGTCATTTTCGTTTTCCCTAGGCATATTCTTGTCCAAATAGGGGTTTTAACCAATCTTGTGCATCCAATAGGTGTGTTTGTGTCATTGGATGATCAATTAGGTCATTTTCGTCCTTCTTGGCTTATTCTTGTCCAATTAGGGTTTTTAACCAATCTTGTGCATCCAATAGGTGTGTTTGTGTCATTGGATGATCAATTAGGTCATTTTCGTCCTCCCTAGGCTTATTCTTGTCCAATTAGGGTTTTTAACCAATCTTGTGCATCCAATAAGTTCATTTGTGTCATTGGATGATCAATTATGTCATTTTCGTCCTCCCTAGGCATATTCTTGTCCAACTAGGGTTTTTAACCAATCTTGTGCTTCCAACAGGTATGTTTGTGTCATTGGATGATCAATTAGGTCATTTTCGTCCTTCCTAGGCTTATTCTTGTCCAATTAGGGTTTTTAACCAATCTTGTGCATCCAATAAGTTCATTTGTGTCATTGGATTAACATTTAGGTCATTTTCGTCCTCCCTAGGCATATTCTTGTCCAATTAGGGTTTTTAACCAATCTTGTGCATCCAATAGGTGTGTTTGTGTCATTGGATGATCAATTAGGTCATTTTCGTCCTCCCTAGGCTTATTCTTGTCCAATTAGGGTTTTTAACCAATCTTGTGCATCCAATATGTGTGTTTGTGTCATTGGATTAACATTTAGGTCATTTTCGTCCTCCCTAGGCTTATTCTTGTCCAATTAGGGTTTTGAACCAATCTTGTGCATCCAATAAGTTTGTTTGTGTCATTGAATTAATATTTAGGTCATTTTCGTCCTCCCTAGGCATATTCTTGTCCAATTAGGGTTTTTAACCAATCTTGTGCATCCAATAGGTGTATTGTGTCATTGGATGATCAATTAGGTCATTTTCGTCCTCCCTAGATTTATTCTTGTCCAATTAGGGTTTTTAACCAATCTTGTGCATCCAATAAGTTCATTTGTGTCATTGGATGATAAATTAGGTCATTTTCGTCCTCCCTAGGCTTATTCTTGTCCAATTAGGGTTTTTAACCAATCTTGTGCATCCAATAGGTGTGTTTGTGTCATTGGATGATCAATTAGGTCATTTTCGTCCTCCCTAGGCTTATTCTTGTCCAATTAGGGTTTTTAACCAATCTTGTGCATCCGATAAGTTCATTTGTGTCATTGGATTAACATTTAGGTCTTTTTCGTCATCCCTAGGCATATTCTTGTCCAATTAGGGTTTTTAACCAACCTTGTGCTTCCAATAGGTGTGTTTGTGTCATTGGATGACCAATTAGGTCATTTTCGTCCTCCCTAGGCATATTCTTGTCCAATTAGGGTTTTTAACCAATCTTGTGCATCCAATAGGTGTATTTGTGTCATTGGATGATCAATTAGGTCATTTTCGTCCTCCCTAGGCATATTCTTGTCCAATTAGGGTTTTTAACCAATCTTGTGCATCCAATAGATGTGTTTGTGTCATTGGATGATCAATTAGGTCATTTTCGTCCTCCCTAGGCATATTCTAGTCCAATTAAGGTTTTTAACCAATCTTGTGCATCCAATAGGTGTGTTTGTGTCATTGGATGATCAATTAGGTCATTTTCGTCCTCCCTAGGCATATTCTTGTCCAATTAGGGTTTTTAACCAATCTTGTGCATCCAATAGGTGTGTTTGTGTCATTGGATGATCAATTAGGTCATTTTCGTCCTCCCTAGGCTTATTCTTGTCCAATTAGGGTTTTTAACCAATCTTGTGCATCCAATAAGTTTGTTTGTGTCATTGAATTAATATTTAGGTCATTTTCGTCCTCCCAAGGCATATCCTTGTCCAATTCGGGTTTTTAACCAATCTTGTGCATCCAATAGGTGTGTTTGTGTCATTGGATGATCAATTAGGTCATTTTCGTCCTCCCTAGGCTTATTCTTGTCCAATTATGGTTTTTAACCAATCTTGTGCATCCAATAGGTGTGTTTGTGTCATTGGATGAACAATTAGGTCATTTTCGTCCTCCCTAGACATATTCTTGTCCAATTAGGGTTTTTAACCAATCTTGTGCATCCAATAGGTGTGTTTGTGTCATTGGATGATCAATTAGGTCATTTTCGTCCTCCCTAGGCTTATTCTTGTCCAATTAGGGTTTTTAACCAATCTTGTGCATCCAATAAGTTCATTTGTGTTATTGGATTAACATTTAGGTCATATTTGTCCTCCCTAGGCATATTTTTGTCCAATTAGGGTTTTTAACCAATCTTGTGCATCCAATAGGTGTGTTTGTGTCATTGGATGATCAATTAGGTCATTTTCGTCATCCCTAGCCACATTCTTGTCTAGTTAGGGTTTTTAACCAATCTTGTGCATCCAATCAGTTTGTTTGTGTCATTGAATTAATATTTAGGTCATTTTCGTCCTCCCTAGGCATATTCTTGTCCAATTAGGGTTTTTAACCAATCTTGTGCATCCAATAGGTGTGTTTGTGTCATTGGATGATCAATTAGGTCATTTTCGTCCTCCCTAGGCTTATTCTTGTCCAATTAGGGTTTTTAACCAATCTTGTGCATCCAATAAGTTCATTTGTGTCATTGGATGATCAATTAGGTCATTTTCGTCCTCCCTAGGCATATTCTTGTCCAGGTAGGGTTTTTAACCAATCTTGTGCATCCAATAGGTGTGTTTGTGTCATTGGATGATCAATTAGGTCATTTTCGTCCTCCCTAGGCATATTCTTGTCCAATTAGGGTTTTTAACCAATCTTGTGCATCCAATAGGTGTGTTTGTGTCATTGGATGATCAATTAGGTCATTTTCGTCCTCCCTAGGCTTATTCTTGTCCAATTAGGGTTTTTAACCAATCTTGTGCATCCAATAAGTTCATTAGTGTCATTGGATGATCAATTAGGTCATTTTCGTCCTCCCTAGGCATATTATTATCCAATTAGGGTTTTTAACCAATCTTGTGCATCCAATAAGTTTGTTTGTGTCATTGAATTAATATTTAGGTCATTTTCGTCCTCCCTAGGCATATTCTTGTCCAATTAGGGTTTTTAACCAATCTTGTGCATCCAATAGGTGTGTTTGTGTCATTGGATGATCAATTAGGTCATTTTCGTCCTCCCTAGGCATATTCTTGTCCAATTAGGGTTTTTAACCAATCTTGTGCATCCAATAGGTGTGTTTGTGTCATTGGATGATCAATTAGGTCATTTTCGTCCTCCCTAGGCTTATTCTTGTCCAATTAGGGTTTTTAACCAATCTTGTGCATCCTATAGGTGTGGTTGTGTCATTGGATGATCAATTAGGTCATTTTCGTCCTCCCTATGCTTATTCTTGTCCAACTAGGGTTTTTAACCAATCTTGTGCATCCAATAAGTTTGTTTGTGTCATTGAATTAATATTTAGGTGACTTTCGTCCTCCCTAGGCATATTCTTGTCCAATTAGGGTTTTTAACCAATCTTGTGCATCCAATAGGTGTGTTTGTGTCATTGGATGATCAATTAGGTCATTTTCGTCCTCCCTAGGCATATTCTTGTCCAATTAGGGTTTTTAACCAATCTTGTGCATCCAATAGGTGTGTTTGTGTCATTGGATGATCAATTAGGTCATTTTCGTCGTCCCAAGTCTTATTCTTGTCCAATTAGGGTTTTTAACCAATCTTGTGCATCCGATAAGTTTGTTTATGTCATTGAATTAATATTTAGGTCATTTTCGTCCTCCTTAGGCATATTCTTGTCCAATTAGGGTTTTTAACCAATCTTGTGCATCCAATAGGTGTGTTTGTGTCATTGGATGATCAATTAGGTCATTTTCGTCCTCCCTAGGCATATTCTTGTCCAATTAGGGTTTTTAACCAATCTTGTGCATCCAATAGGTGTGTTTGTGTCATTGGATGATCAATTAGGTCATTTTCGTCCTCCCTAGGCATATTCTTGTCCAATTAGGGTTTTTAACGAATCTTGAGCATCCAATAGGTGTGTTTGTGTCATTGGATGATCAATTAGGTCATTTTCGTCCTCCCTATGCATATTCTTGTCCAATTAGGGTTTTTAACGAATCTTGTGCATCCAATAGGTGTGTTTGTGTCATTGGATGATCAATTAGGTCATTTTCGTCCTCCCTAGGCATATTCTTGTCCAATTAGGGTTTTTAACCAATCTTGTGCATCCAATAGGTGTGTTTGTGTCATTGGATGATCAATTAGGTCATTTTCGTCCTCTCTAGGCTTATTCTTGTCCAATTAGGGTTTTTAACCAATCTTGTGCATCTGATAAGTTTGTTTGTGTCATTAAATTAATATTTAGGTCATTTTCTTCCTCCCTAGGCATATTCTTGTCCAATTAGGGTTTTTAACCAATCTTGTGCATCCGATAAGTTGAGTTGTGTCATTGGATTAACATTTAGGTCATTTTCGTCCTCCCTAGGCTTATTCTTGTCCAATTAGGGTTTTTAACCAATCTTGTGCATCCAATAGGTGTGTTTGTGTCATTGGATGATCAATTAGGTCATTTTCGTCCTCCCTAGGCATATTCTTGTCCAATTAGGGTTTTTAACCAATCTTGTGCATCCAATAGGTGTGTTTGTATCATTGGATGATCAATTAGGTCATTTACGTCCTCCCTAGGCATATTCTTGTCCAATTAGGGTTTTTAACCAATCTTGTGCATCCAATAGGTGTGTTTGTGTCATTGGATGATCAATTAGGTCATTTTCGTCCTCCCTAGGCTTATTCTTGTCCAATTAGGGTTTTTAACCAATCTTGTGCATCCAATAAGTTCATTTGTGTCATTGGATTAACATTTAGGTCATATCAGTCCTCCCTAGGCATATTCTTGTCCAATTAGCGTTTTTAACCAATCTTGTGCATCCAATAAGTTCATTTGTGTTATTGGATTAACATTTAGGTCATATTCGTCCTCTCTAGGCATATTCTTGTCCAATTTGGGTTTTTAACCAATCTTGTGCATCCAATTACTTTGTTTGTGTCATTGAATTAATATTTAGGTCATTTTCGTCCTGCCTAGGGATATTCTTGTCCAATTAGGGTTTTTAACCAATCTTGTGCATCCAATAGGTGTGTTTGTGTCATTGGATGATCAATTAGGTCATTTTCGTCCTCCCTAGGCTTATTCTTGTCCAATTAGGGTTTTTAACCAATCTTGTGCATCCAATAAGTTCATTTGTGTCTTTGGATGATCAATTAGGTCATTTTCGTCCTCCCTAGGCTTATTCTTGTCCAATTAGGGTTTTTAACCAATCTTGTGCATCCAATAGGTGTGTTTGTGTCATTGGATGATCAATTAGGTCATTTTCGTCCTCCCTAGATTTATTCTTGTCCAATTAGGGTTTTTAACCAATCTTGTGCATCCAATAAGTTCATTTGTGTCATTGGATGATCAATTAGGTCATTTTCGTCCTCCCTAGGCATATTCTTGTCCAACTAGGGTTTTTAACCAATCTTGTGTATCCAATAGGTGTGTTTGTGTCATTGGATGATCAATTAGGTCATTTTTGTCCTCCCTAGGCTTATTCTTACCCAATTAGGGTTTTTAACCAATCTTGTGCATCCAATAAGTTGAGTTGTGTCATTGGATTAACATTTAGGTCATTTTCGTCCTTCCTAGGCATATTCTTTTCCAATTAGGGTTTTTAACCAATCTTGTGCATCCAATAGGTGTGTTTGTGTCATTGGATGATCAATTAGGTCATTTCCGTCCTCCCTATGCTTATTCTTGTCCAATTAGGGTTTTTAACCAATCTTGTGCATCCAATAAGTTGAGTTGTGTCATTGGATTAACATTTAGGTCATTTTCGTCCTCGCGAGGCTTATTCTTGTCCAATTAGGGTTTTTAACCAATCTTGTGCATCCAATAAGTTCATTTGTGTCATTAGATTAACATTTAGGTCATTTTCGTCCTCCCTAGGCATATTCCTGTCCAATTAGGGTTTTTAACCAATCTTGTGCATCCAATAGGTGTGTTTGGGTCATTGGATGATCAATTAGGTCATTTTGATCCTCCCTAGGCTTATTCTTGTCCAATTAGGGTTTTTAACCAATCTTGTGCATCCAATAATTTCATTTGTGTCATTGAATTAACATTTATGTCATTTTCGTCCTCCCTAGGCATATTCTTACCCAATTAGGGTTTTTAACCAATCTTGTGCATCCAATAAGTTGAGTTGTGTCATTGGATTAACATTTAGGTCATTTTCGTCCTCGCTAGGCTTATTCTTGTCTAATTAGGGTTTTTAACCAATCTTGTGCATCCAATAAGTTCATTTGTGTCATTGGATTAACATTTAGGTCATTTTCGTCCTCCCTAGTCATATTCTTGTCCAATTAGGGTTTTTAACCAATCTTGTGCATCCAATAGGTGTGTTTGTGTCATTGGATGATCAATTAGGTCATTTTCGTCCTCCCTAGATTTATTCTTGTCCAATTAGGGTTTTTAACCAATCTTGTGCATCCAATAAGTTCATTTGTGTCATTGGATGATCAATTAGGTCATTTTCGTCCTCCCTAGGCATATTCTTGTCCAACTAGGGTTTTTAACCAATCTTGTGCATCCAATAGGTGTGTTTGTGTCATTGGATGATCAATTATGTCATTTTCGTCCTCCCTAGGCTTATTCTTACCCAATTAGGGTTTTGAACCAATCTTGTGCATCAAATAAGTTGAGTTGTGTCATTGGATTAACATTTAGGTCATTTTCGTCCTCCCTAGGCATATTCTTGTCCAATTAGGGTTTTTAACCAATCTTGGGCATCCAATAGGTGTGTTTGTGTCATTGGATGATCAATTAGGTCATTTTCGTCCTCCGTTGGCTTATTCTTGTCCAATTAGGGTTTTTAACCAATCTTGTGCATCCAATAGGTGTGTTTGTGTCTTTCGATGATCAATTAGGTCATTTTCGTCCTCCCTAGGCTTATTCTTGTCCAATTAGGGTTTTTAACCAATCTTGTGCATCCAATAGGTGTATTTGTGTCATTGGATGATCAATTAGGTCATTTTCGTCCTCCCTAGGCTTATTCTTGTCCAATTAGGGTTTTTAACCAATCTTGTGCATCCAATAAGTTCATTAGTGTCATTGGATGATCAATTAGGTCATTTTCGTCCTCCCTAGGGATGTTCTTGTCCAACTAGAGTTTTTATCCAATCTTGTGAATCCAATAGGTGTGTTTGTGTCATTGGATGATCAATTAGGTCATTTTCGTCCTCCCTAGGCATGTTCTTGTCCAACTAGGGTTTTTAACCAATCTTGTGCATCCAATAGGTGTGTTTGTGTCATTGGATGATCAATTAGGTCATTTTCGTCCTCCCTAGGCTTATTCTTGTCCAATTAGGGTTTTTAACCAATCTTGTGCATCCAATAACTTTGTTTGTGTCATTGAATTAATTTTTAGGTCATTTTCCTCCTCCCTAGGCATATTCTTGTCCAATTAGGGTTTTTAACCAATCTTGTGCATCCAATAGGTGTGTTTGTGTCATTGGATGATCAATTAGGTCATTTTCGTCCTCCCTAGGCTTATTCTTGTCCAATTAGGGTTTTTAACCAATCTTGTGCATCCAATAAGTTCATTTCTGTCATTGGATTAACATTTAGGTCATTTTCGTCCTTCCTAGTCATATTCTTGTCCAATTAGGGTTTTTAACCAATCTTGTGCTTCCAATAGGTGTGTTTGTGACATTGGATGATCAATTAGGTCATTTTCGTCCTCCCTAAGCTTATTCTAGTCCAATTAGGGTTTTTAACCAATGTTGTGCATCCAATAGGTGTGTTTGTGTCATTGGATTAACATTTAGGTCATTTTCGTCCTCCCTAGGCTTGTTCTTGTCCAATTAGGGTTTTTAACCAATCTTGTGCATCCAATAGGTGTGTTTGTGTCATTGGATGATCAATTAGGTCATTTTCGTCCTCCCTAGGCTTATTCTTGTCCAATTAGGGTTTTTAACCAATCTTGTGCATCCAATAAGTTCATTTGTCTCAATGGATGATCAATTAGGTCATTTTCGTCCACCCTAGGTATATTTTTGTCCAACTAGGGTTTTTAACCAATCTTGTGCATCCAATAGATGTGTTTGTGTCTTTGGATGATCAATTAGGTCCTTTTCGTCCTCCCTAGGCTTATTCTTGTCCAATTAGGGTTTTTAACCAATCTTGTGCATCCAATAGATGTGTTTGTGTCATTGGATGATCAATTAGGTCATTTTCGTCCTCCCTAGGCTTATTCTTGTCCAATTAGGGTTTTTAACCAATCTTGTGCATCCAATAAATTCATTTGTGTCATTGGATGATCAATTAGGTCATTTTCGTCCTCCCTAGGCATATTCTTGTCCAACTAGTGTTTTTAACCATTCTTGTGCATCCAATAGGTGTGTTTGTGTCTATGGATGATCAATTAGGTCATTTTCGTCCTCCCTAGGCTTATTCTTGTCCAATTAGGGCTTTTAACCAATCTTGTGCATCCAATAGGTGTGTTTGTGTCATTGGATGATCAATTAGGTCATTTTCGTCCTCCCTAGGCTTATTCTTGTCCAATTAGGGTTTTTAACCAATCTTGTGCATCCAATAGGTGTGTTTGTGTCATTGGATTAACATTTAGGTCATTTTCGTCCTCCCTAGGCTTATTCTTGTCCAATTAGGGTTTTGAACCAATCTTGTGCATCCAATAAGTTTGTTTGTGTCATTGAATTAATATTTAGGTCATTTTCGTCCTCCCTAGGCATATTCTTGTCCAATTAGGGTTTTTAACCAATCTTGTGCATCCAATAACTTTGTTTGTGTCATTGAATTAATATTTAGGTCATTTTTGTCATCCCTAGGCATATTCTTGTCCAATTAGCGTTTTTAACCAATCTTGTGCATCCAATAGGTGTATTTGTGTCATTGGATGATCAGTTAGGTCATTTTCGTCCTCCCTAGGCTTATTCTTGTCCAATTATGGTTTTTAACCAATCTTGTGCATCCAATAAGTTCATTTGTGTCATTGGATGATCAATTAGGTCATTTTTGTCCTCCCTAGGCATATTCTTGTCCAACTAGGGTTTTTAACCAATCTTGTGCATCCAATAGGTGTGTTTGTGTCTTTCGATGATCAATTAGGTCATTTTCGTCCTCCCTAGGCTTATTCTTGTCCAATTAGGGTTTTTAACCAATCTTGTGCATCCAATAGGTGTATTTGTGTCATTGGATGATCAATTAGGTCATTTTCGTCCTCCCTAGGCTTATTCTTGTCCAATTAGGGTTTTTAACCAATCTTGTGCATCCAATAGCTGTGTTTGTGTCATCGGATGATTAATTAGGTCATTTTCTTCCTCCCTAGGTTTATTCTTGTCCAATTGGGGTTTTTAACCAATCTTGTGCATCTAATAGGTGTGTTTGTGTCATTGGATGATCAATTAGGTCATTTTCGTCGTCCCTAGGCTTATTCTTGTCCAATTAGGGTTTTTAACCAATCTTGTGCATCCAATAGGTGTGTTTCTGTCATTGGATGATCAATTAGGTCATTTTCGTCCTCCCTAGGCTTATTCTTGTCCAATTAGGGTTTTTAACCAATCTTGTGCATCCAATAAGTTCATTTGTGTCATTGGATGATCAATTAGGTCATTTTCGTCCTCCCTAGGCATATTCTTGTCCAACTAGGGTTTTAAACCAATCTTGTGCATCCAATAGGTGTGTTTGTGTCATTGGATGATCGATCAGGTCATTTTCGTTCTCCTTAGGCTTATTCTTGTCCAATTAGGGTTTTTAACCAATCTTGTGCATCCAATAAGTTCATTTGTGTCATTGGATTAACATTTAGGTCATTTTCGTCCTCCCTAGGCATATTCTTGTCCAATTAGAGTTTTAGACTAATCTTGTGCATCCAATAGGTGTGTTTGTGTCATTGGATGATCAATTAGGTCATTTTCGTCCTCCCTAGGCTTATTCTTGTCCAATTAGGGTTTTTAACCAATCTTGTGCATCCAATAGGTGTGTTTGTGTCATTGGATGATCAATTAGGTCATTTTCGTCCTCCCTAGGCTTATTCTTGTCCAATTAGGGTTTTTAACCAATCTTGTGCATCCAATAAGTTCATTTGTGTCATTGGATGATCAATTAGGTCATTTTCGTCCTTCCTAGGCATAATCTTGTCCAACTAGGGTTTTAAACAAATCTTGTGCATCCAATAGGTGTGTTTGTGTCATTGGATGATCAATTAGGTCATTTTCGTCCTCCCTAGGCTTATTCTTGTCCAATTAGGGTTTTTAACCAATCTTGTGCATCCAATAGGTGTGTTTGTGTCATTGGATGATCAATTAGGTCATTTTCGTCCTCCCTAGGCTTATTCTTGTCCAATTAGGGTTTTTAACCAATCTTGTGCATCCAATAAGTTCATTTGTGTCATTGGATGATCAATTAGGTCATTTTCGTCCTTACTAGGCATATTCTTGTCCAACTAGGGTTTTAAACCAATCTTGTGCATCCAATAGGTGTGTTTGTGTCATTGGATGATCAATTAGGTCATTTTCGTCCTCCCTAGGCTTATTCTTGTCCAATTAGGGTTTTTAACCAATCTTGTGCATCCAATAGGTGTGTTTGTGTCATTGGATGATCAATTAGGTCATTTTCGTCCTCCCTAGGCTTATTCTTGTCCAATTAGGGTTTTTAACCAATCTTGTGCATCCAATAGGTGTGTTTGTGTCATTGGATGATCAATTAGGTCATTTTCTTCCTCCCTAGGCTTATTCTTGTCCAATTAAGGTTTTTAACCAATCTTGTGCATCCAATAACTTTGATTGTGTCATTGAATTAATATTTAGGTCATTTTCGTCCTCCCTAGGCATATTCTTGTCCAATTAGGGTTTTTAACCAATCTTGTGCATCCAATAGGTGTGTTTGTGTCATTGGATGATCAATTAGGTCATTTTCGTCCTCCCTAGGCTTATTGTTGTCCAATTAGGGTTTTTAACCAATCTTGTGCATCCAATAGGTGAGTTTGTGTCATTGGATGATCAATTAGGTCATTTTCGTCCTCCCTAGGCTTATTCTTGCCCAATTAGGGTTTTTAACCAATCTTGTGCATCCAATAAGTTCATTTGTGTCATTGGATTAACATTTAGGTCATTTTCGTCCTCCATAGGCATATTCTTGTCCAATTAGGGTTTTTAACCATTCTTGTGCTTCCAATAGGTGTGTTTGTGTCATTGGATGATCAATTAGGTCATTTTCGTCCTCACTAGGCTTATTCTTGTCCAATTAGGGTGTTTAACCAATCTTGTGTATCCAATAGGTGTGTTTGTGTCATTGGATGATCAATTAGGTCTTTTTCGTCCTCCCTAGGCTTATTCTTGTCCAATTAGGGTTTTTAACCAATCTTGTGCATCCAATAACTTTGTTTGTGTCATTGAATTAATATTTAGGTCATTTTCGTCCTCCCTAGGCATATTCTTGTCCAATTAGGGTTTTTAACCAATCTTGTGCATCCAATAGGTGTGTTTGTGTCATTGGATGATCAATTAGGTCATTTTCGTCCTCCCTAGGCTTATTCTTGTCCAATTAGGGTTTTTAACCAATCTTGTGCATCCAATAGGTGTGTTTGTGTCATTGGATGATCAATTAGGCCATTTTCGTCCTCCCAAGGCATATTCTTGTCCAATTAGGGTTTTTAACGAATCTTGTTCATCCAATAGGTGTTTTTGTGTCATTGGATGATCAATTAGGTTATTTTCGTCCTCCCTAGGCATATTCTTGTCCAATTAGAATTTTTAACCAATCTTGTGCATCCAATAGGTGTGTTTGTGTCATTGGATGATCAATTAGGTCATTTTCGTCCTCCCTAGGCTTATTCTTGTCCAATTAGGGTTTTTAACCAATCTTGTGCATCTAATAGGTGTGTTTCTGTCATTGGATG
This sequence comes from Cicer pinnatifidum, assembly GCA_037974775.1. NCBI lineage: Eukaryota > Viridiplantae > Streptophyta > Magnoliopsida > Fabales > Fabaceae > Cicer > Cicer pinnatifidum. The sequence continues at coordinate 24,024 of JBBPBR010000076.1, forward strand.
ATCAATTAGGTCATTTTCGTCCTCCCTAGGCATATTCTGGTCCAATTAGGGTTTTTAACCAATCTTGTGCATCCAATAGGTGTGTTTGTGTCATTGGATGATCAATTAGGTCATTTTCGTCCTCCCTAGGCTTATTCTTGTCCAATTAGGGTTTTTAACCAATCTTGTGCATCCAATAGGTGTGTTTGTGTCATTGGATGATCAAGTAGGTCATTTTCGTCCTCCCTAAGCTTATTCTTGTCCAATTAGGGTTTTGAACCAATCTTGTGCATCCAATAACTTTGATTGTGTCATTGAATTAATATTTAGGTCATTTTCGTCCTCCCTAGGCATATTCTTGTCCAATTAGGGTTTTTAACCAATCTTGTGCATCCAATAGGTGTGTTTGTGTCATTGGATGATCAATTAGGTCATTTTCGTCCTCCCTAGGCTTATTCTTGTCCAATTAGGGTTTTTAACCAATCTTGTGCATCCAATAAGTAGAGTTGTGTCATTGGATTGACATTTAGGTCATTTTCGTCCTCCCTAGGCTTATTCTTGTCCAATTAGGGTTTTTAACCAATCTTGTGCATCCAATAGGTGTGTTTGTGTCATTGGATGATCAATTAGGTCATTTTCGTCCTCCCTAGGCTTATTCTTGTCCAATTAGGGTTTTTAACCAATCTTGTGCATCCAATAAATTGAGTTGTGTCATTGGATTGACATTTAGGTCATTTTCGTCCTCCCTAGGCTTATTCTTGTCCAATTAGGGTTTTTAACCAATCTTGTGCATCCAATAGGTGTGTTTGTGTCATTGGATGATCAATTAGGTCATTTTCGTCCTCCCTAGGTTTATTCTTGTCCAATTAGGGTTTTTAACAAATCTTGTGCATCCAATAAGTTCATTTGTGTCATTGGAAGATCAATTAGGTCATTTTCGTCCTCCCTAGGCATATTCTTCTACAACTAGGGTTTTTAACCAATCTTGTGCATCCAATAAGTTCATTTGTGTCATTGGATGATCAATTAGGTCATTTTTGTCCTCCCTAGGATTATTCTTGTCCAATTAGGGTTTTTAACCAATCTTGTGCATCCAATAGGTGTGTTTGTGTCATTGGATGATCAATTAGGTCATTTTCGTCCTCCCTAGGCTTATTCTTGTCCAATTAGGGTTTTTAACCAATCTTGTGCATCCAATAGGTGTGTTTGTGTCATTGGATGATCAATTAGGTCATTTTCGTCCTCCCTAGGCTTATTCTTGTCCAATTAGGGTTTTTAACCAATCTTGTGCATCCAATAGGTGTGTTTGTGTCATTGGATGATCAATTAGGTCATTTGCGTCCTCCCTAGGTATATTCTTGTCCAATTAGGGTTTTTAACCAATCTTGTGCATCCAATAGGTGTGTTTGTGTCATTGGATGATCAATTAGGTCATTTTCGTCCTCCCTAGGCTTATTCTTGTCCAATTAGGGTTTTAAACCAATCTTCTGCATCCGATAAGTTTGTTTGTGTCATTGAATTAATATTTAGGTCATTTTCGTCCTCCCTAGGAATATTCTTGTCCAATTAGTGTTTTTAACCAATCTTGTGCATCCAATAGGTGTGTTTGTGTCATTGGATGATCAATTAGGTCATTTTCGTCCTCCCTAGGCATATTCTTGTCCAATTAGGGTTTTTAACCAATCTTGTGCATCCAATAGGTGTGTTTGTGTCATTGGATGATCAATTAGGTCATTTTCGTCCTCCCTAGGCTTATTCTTGTCCAATTAGGGTTTTTAACCAATCTTGTGCATCCAATAGGTGTGTTTGTGTCATTGGATGATCAATTAGGTCATTTTCGTCCTCCCTAAGCTTATTCTTGTCCAATTAGGGTTTTTAACCAATCTTGTGCATCCAATAAGTTAATTTGTGTCATTGGATTAACATTTAGGTCATTTTCGTCCTCCCTAGGCATATTCTTGTCCAATTAGGGTTTTTAACCAATCTTGTGCATCCAATAGGTGTGTTTGTGTCATTGGAAGATCAATTAGGTCATTTCCGTCCTCCCTATGCTTATTCTTGTCCAATTAGGGTTTTTAACCAATCTTGTGCATCCAATAAGTTTGTTTGTTTCATTGAACTAATATTTAGGTCATTTTCGTCCTCCCTAGGCATATTCTTGTCCAATTAGGGTTTTTAACCAATTTTGTGCATCCAATAGGTGTGTTTGTGTCATTGGATGATCAATTAGGTCATTTTCGTCCTCCCTAGGCATATTCTTGTCCAACTAGGGTTTTTAACCAATCTTGTGCATCCAATAAGTTCATTTGTGTCATTGGATGATCAATTAGGTCATTTTCGTCCTCCCTAGGCATATTCTAGTCCAACTAGGGTTTTTAACCAATCTTGTGCATCCAATAGGTGTGTTTGTGTCATTGGATGATCAATTAGGTCATTTTCGTCCTCCCTAGGCTTATTCTTGTCCAATTAGGGTTTTTAACCAATCTTGTGCATCCAATAGGTGTGTTTGTGCCATTGGATGATCAATTAGGTCATTTTCGTCCTTCCTAGGCATATTCTTGTCCAATTAGGGTTTTTAACCAATCTTGTGCATCCAATAGGTGTGTTTGTGTCATTGGATGATCAATTAGGTCATTTTCGTCCTCCCTAGGCTTATTCTTGTCCAATTAGGGTTTTTAACCAATCTTGTGCATCCAATAGGTGTGTTTGTGTCATTGGATGACCAATTAAGTCATTTTCGTCCTCAATAGGCATATTCTTGTCCAATTAGGGTTTTTAACCAATCTTGTGCATCCAATAGGTGTGTTTGTGTCATTGGATGATCAATTAGGTCATTTTCGTCCTCCCTAGGCTTATTCTTGTCCAATTAGGGTTTTTAACCAATCTTGTGCATCCAATAGGTGTGTTTGTGTCATTGGATGATCAATTAGGTCATTTTCGTCCTCCCTAGGCTTATTCTTGTCCAATTAGGGTTTTTAACCAATCTTGTGCATCCAATAACTTTGTTTGTGTCGTTGAATTAATATTTAGGTCATTTTCGTCCTCATTAGGCATATTCTTGTCCAATTAGGGTTTTTAACCAATCTTGTGCATCCAATAGGTGTGTTTGTGTCATTGGATGATCAATTAGGTCATTTTCGTCCTCCCTAGGCTTATTCTTGTCCAATTAGGGTTTTTAACCAATCTTGTGCATCCAATAACTTTGTTTGTGTCATTGAATTAATATTTAGGTCATTTTCGTCCTCCCTAGGCATATTCTTGTCCAATTAGGGTTTTTAACCAATCTTGTGCATCCAATAACTTTGTTTGTGTCATTGAATTAATATTTAGGTCATTTTCGTCCTCCCTAGGCATATTCTTGTCCAATTAGGATTTTTTAACCAATCATTGTGCATCCAATAGGTGTGTTTGTGTCATTGGATGATCAATTAGGTCATTTTCGCCCTCCCTAGGCTTATTCTTGTCCAATTAGGGTTTTTAACCAATCTTGTGCATCCAATAAGTTCATTTGTGTCATTGGAATAACATTTAGGTCATTTTCGTCTTCCCTAGGCATATTCTTGTCCAATTAGGGTTTTTAACCAATCTTATGCTTCCAATAGGTGTGTTTGTGTCATTGGATGATCAATTAGGTAATTTTCGACCTCCCTAGGCTTATTCTTGTCCAATTAGGGTTTTTAACCAATCTTGTGCATCCAATAACTTTGTTTGTGTCATTGAATTAATATTTAGGTCATTTTCGTCCTCCCTAGGCATATTCTTGTCCAATTAGGGTTTTTAACCAATCTTGTGCATCCAATAAGTTTGTTTGTGTCATTG